>JALLPH010000164.1:1078-28737 GCA_036939855.1 Cyclotella choctawhatcheeana
GTGGAAGAAATGTTAGAAGAACTAGCAGTAAAAGCAGTTACGACGACGAGGATTATTTAATAGGTCAAGAAGCACCCATGAAAGGAGGATGCGCTATCAGTCGTGGATCTTCCAATTCGCTCCACAGGAGAATGCAAAAACCTTCACGTCGCGGAAACGAATACCATCATCATCATCGTGATGAGACGCCAAAGTCTGTTCGTAGATCAAGCAGCAGGAGAAATAGTCACGACGTAGTCGATGATTACATACAGGTGGAACAAGAAGTTCTGAATTATTCATCACGTAACAACAGTTTCAGTTCGTCCCGGTTGCACAAATCACGTAGTGGGAATAGTCATATCGAGTATTTCGTGGAAGAAGAGGATAATGCACGACGACGACAACAACAACAGCCTGCTCGGATGCGTAAATCGAGAAGTGGTAGTAGAACCAGTACTTACAATTATGACAATAATGATGAGCCATCGATTCAATATTCACGACAATCGCGTCAATCTTCCAATTCACTTAAAAGAAGTGGAGGCGGTACATCATCACGAGTAACAAGAGTTGATTACCTCAACAACCAATACAATAACCAAGACGATGACGTAGAAGACGATGATTACTTCGTAGGCGAAGAAGTACACGTGAAACAACATCACTCTCATCGCAAACGACCCAGTTTACGAAGTTACGATTCGTCATCCTATCTAATATACGACGATGATGATGATGATACCTCCGACAATTCCGTAAGAGATGCATGGAGTATGGCCAAATCGGCCTTCTCGGCCTTACCCCATCGTCAATCACTCGATATATACGATGACGAGGCTTCGCCTTCTCCGAATTCCTCGCGTACCGGCGGTGGTGGAGGATCATCCTCCTACAACAGTCGGGGTAACAATAATAATTATTATAGATCCGTCAGTCGATCGAGTAGTATCCATTCTCATTTATCGGGACAGTCTCAGTCGTCGTTGCACTCTCAAAATTCGTATTCGAGACAGGTGACGAAACGATTTGCCAATGGTAAGCATAATAATCAGGTGACGGCGTATGATGAGAGTGATCATAGTATGGATTCGATATTGAGCGGTCATGATTTGGAGATATTGGCTGGTATGGATGATTCGTGGTCGGATCGTTCGAGGAGTATGAGGGATGGTGTGTCCATGGATGGTGGGGTGCAGCAGCATCAGCAGCATCAACCTCGGGATGCATCACCGAGTGTTGGTGATGAGACTTGTCAGTTTCAATACAAATTATTTGATTTGGAAGGTTTGGGAATCGAGTTTGAAGTAGTATCCGACGACAATGAAGATGAGTATGCCGATGACGAAGCCTCCCTCCTACTTGCCTCGGAAGAGAAAGTTGATATAATAATGGAGCAAGACCGTCCGTGGTGGATACAACACTTTGAAGAAGAGGGTTTGTTCGATCACGACACGTCCACGGTCTATTCCAGAAAAATGCCGGCGAAACATCAATTTGGTCGCGATGTCCATCACGACTTGGTTCGTGAAATTGGCGATGCTGCCGTTACAGAAGCGAATAACCAAGTTGCCGTAAAGGATGGCAGTAGTGATACTTCCACTGTTGGTGCGGCAGATGATGATGTGGGAGACTGGGAGGAACGGCTGTGGACTCTTGCACGAAGATATTATAAGGAATACAATGCATTGTCGACAAATTCAACTGCTGTCGATGAGGCATCGGTAATGAAATCAATAGACGCTTCAGCTCCCACGTTGTCGGATGAAGCTACTATTCAGGAGCAAGAGAAAATATTTACTGAAGTGTTTGAATCAGAACAGAGAGGAGTGCTGTATTTTCGATCAGTGCTCTTGACTTGTATTACCGCGTATGTCGAGGCTTTCCATAGAGATGTAAAATCAATGAATGACGCAACCAAGAGAAAAGATGGTATTGAACTAGAACCAGAGGAAGATGACGGGTGGAATGATTCAATTATCAATCTGGATGTAGATCACTATGTTCCCCTTGTTACAGCGCGCAGTCTTTTTGAAAAAGTCATAAAGCTGATTGATGATGGAACAATCTCACTTGGTGCAAATGATGGCACCAAAGATGATTCAAACACCTCCGCGACAATTGGTGCAAAAGAAAAAGCGGAATTTGTATCATCAATGTTGGTGGAAGAAGAAGAACTTCGAATATTTCGAAAGTATGTAGTCAAGACCATACAAGAACCTTCATTCACAAGTGTTGCCAAACAACCCAATCGAAAATTGTTCAAGCCTTTTTCTTCAAATACTTTTGACGGCAAGTCAGATCATGATACTGATTTATACGGAGATATGCTTGAGGAAGAGAAGAAAGAAGACGATGGCAGTGCACCTCAGAACACAAATGATTCACTAGAAACTGAGGAGTGTGAGATCCGCATCCGTTCAGTAGTTGCAAGGATGATTTCCGACAAGGTCTTTGATTTACCTTACACCGGCCGTGTGTCTTGGGCAGACATTATGGGGAAAGTCATGCTTTCCAGTGTACAAGGATGTGATGCAACTAGCGAAAAAGAGCCTCAGGACAAAACCGATAAAGAAGGTTCAGCTAGCAATAGCCAGGATGCAAGATTAAAGCACACCGAGCCATTGGCAGAACTTTATGCATTACGCCACACGCCAAATTTTCTGTTGCGAGCTCTTGCAGCTCTAAGACAACAGCGTATTGATGGAGCTATCAATTTGGATGACTTGAAAAGTCTCATGACTAACAAAGTGTTCATTGGAAACAGGTTTGATCTTATCGGGCCATACAATGCAACAATTCTTCATGTATCGAATTACCACGATGAGATTGCATACCAAAGCAATTTAGATCGATGCAACAAGGATGATACCGAAGATTATCTAGTGATGCATGAATTTCTTGTTTCTGCATTGTACTCTCATCTTGAGACTACACTATATTACACCGGCTATCAACTGAACCAAGTAGCCGCCGCCGCTGCTACTGATGGCAGTGCTGCTGTTGGTGACTTTGAGATCATTACAATAAACAACTATGCAAATACTGTCGCTATTTGTCTGGAAGTAGGACGTGCACTCCATTATCTAGGACTTGGCCTTGGTCGTAGACAAAGAGATGCATCAAATCGAGCCAATTTAGAATCAAGTGATGCAGCCGAGAATGTGGCCGAAAGCAAAAATAGAGTCTCTACCATGGAAATAGCAGCCTATCGGAATGCGTTAGAAGCGTACAAAGCTTGTATGTACATTTTCTCGAAAGTGGAACAACATGAATCAACATCAGCTAGAGGCAATCAAGACGATATGCAGCAGCTGAGAGATGCCAAGATTTCAGTTGAGCTACATCTGGCAGACACATTAATAGCAATAGGCTTTGTGCATGACACAAAAATGGAAGAAAAGGAATCAGCTTTAATGGCATATAGAGAATCTCTTTCTATATATATTAGGCATGTTGGACGGTTTCACAAAATGGTTAGCAATACTTTGCACAATATGGGTACCATCCATTCTGAACTCAAACAATGGTCTGAAGCTGCGAGCTGCTATAGGCAATGTCTGTCAATTATAAATCGAGTAGAAAACCAAGAAAAATCCGCCTGGGAGCGTAGTTGCTCAAGAGAGGCTGGAGGACAGGGATTCGTCTCTTCGATAAACGAAGACATCGCATGCTGCTTAGAAGGCTTAGGCACTTCGCTGGCTATGCTAGGAGAATATGATGCTTCATTGGTTTGCTTGGAGCAAGCCATTGGACGAATCAGCAACACGAAGGGAAACGTCATTTCTTTCCACCGAGCTAATCTTCTCTCTCAAGCTGGGAATATTGTCATGCAACAGGCCTCTTCCTTATCATTCACTTTTAACTGGGAATGTCATAATCTTTTATTCTCCAACAGTAGCAACACATCCATAAACTTACACCTAACCTCATCAAGTCTAAAGAAGAAGGAACAAAATGCGTATGACTTCATTCAAAAGGCGATTGCATCCAGGAGACACCAATGTTACAAAATTATCGAGTCAAATCTTGAGATTTCGCTTAAAGTTACTGCACCACAGCTTCATGCTCTGGCGGAAGACTTGATAAT
Source organism: Cyclotella choctawhatcheeana (assembly GCA_036939855.1). Lineage (NCBI taxonomy): Eukaryota > Bacillariophyta > Thalassiosirophyceae > Thalassiosirales > Thalassiosiraceae > Cyclotella > Cyclotella choctawhatcheeana. The sequence continues at coordinate 5,148 of JALLPH010000164.1, forward strand.
GGCAGGTAGACTTGAATTTCGAAAGCGTGGATATACAGAAGCTATTTCATACTTCTATGAAGCTCTTGCCATTACTACGCCGGGGGGTAACTCTTCCGATAACAGAAATGCATTGCATTGCTTTGACAGTAAAATGGCAAAGAATGGAGAATCATATATCAAGGTTTCAGATAACCTCTTAAGTTTAATTGAGGGTCTTGATGAAAATACCACTGGTGATGGTTGTGAGCTAGTTATGCAGATTCTGTACTTGATTGGAACAACTCACGCAAGAAGTCAAGAGTACGATAAGGGCAATAAAGCATTAAGTGCCTCACTTGTTATCGCGAATGCTAGGGCTGCAAGAATCAAAGAATCAGACGTTAATATTCTACACCATATAGCCCCCCAGATTGATGTTGCAGTTTGTCATCTGATGCTAGCATTACTTGCCAGCAAACAGGGAGATACGGCATACCTCCCTTCTCTCAAATACTCTATCGAAGTCTTAAATACTGCGTCCAGCAAACTGAGTAAAGACGAGGAAGACAATGATCAACGCAGGAAATATCTCGAAATCATTATTAACAGCTGCCTTGCAACAGCCTGGTATCTTTTGGGTAGGCTTAAAATGGTTGATGAAGATTCTACACATGCTATGAAATGTTATGAGAAGACAATTAAGCTACTCAACAAGACACGTGACATTCGATCGGCATCTCAAGTTCCAAACACCACACAATCACAATTTTCATCTAGCTTATTTTGGGAGGAAACCTCTGCACTTACAACATCAACAATTCTTGCTGATGCAAATCAGTTTTCTGGCGAAATCAGTACAGATGATTTATTCTGTCTGGATTGTTTTTTGCGAGCGATTGAGATTCGGGAACAATTTGTGTCTAAGTTCAGTTCTATAAAATCAGTAGACTTGGAGAATTTCATAGAGCCATTTGATGAATCACAGTGGGACATGCAAACATTAAGCTGCTACTCGTCCTTACTCGCCATTTTTGAAAGCAGAAATGGTGAACATTCCAATGATATTGTGGAAGAAAAGAGCATGAAAAGTCAAGATGACTTAGACTCACCTGACGTGGGAGTGTCCAAGCAAGATATTTTGTTCAGGATGGGAAATTTACAAGCAAAGTTAGGTCTGTTAAAAGAAGCTATCATATCCTTTCAAGACGCCAAGGAGTCAACCGTGCATCAACTAGGAAATGACCACATTATTGTTGCAGACATAAACTACAACCTCGGCAATGCTTATAGACAACTTAGTGTTTCATCAGTATCACCAGCTAAGAAAGAGTCTCTAAGAGATGATGCAATGACGTGCTATACTGAATCTATTGGCATATCCAGTGCTCTGTTTGGTAAACGGCATATATCGCTCGCAGAGTGTATCCTTAACCAAGGCTTACTTTACATGGAATCACAATACAGTTGGTTTAATGTTGTTCATGAAGAAAGAGGAGATGACGAAAAAAACGAGAACCTTGCCTTTGATTTTCTTAAACGATCCCTGAATATCAGGAGAAATGACAAGGACAACAATGACGGAATTGAATTGGCGTTCAATCTTTATTTACTTGGACTACTCTGCCTTCGAATCATTGGTCGTGATTTGTTTCGGTTGGATGCTGATGTTTCAAAACTCGCTAATGATGGCATTAACTACTTTATTGAAGCGTTAAAGATTCAGACCCTTCTACTGGGAGAGAGTCACATGGATGTTGTCAACACGCTGCAGTGTCTTGGTCATGCCTACTTCTATCGTGCTCTCGGCTCAAGAAATAAATATTCCAAGTTTGATGGGGATCTTGCCAAGGCTTTAGAATCCCTGAATTCATCATTTGAGATGCGTGCGTCCACTCAAACTCCAACAGCGATTCATAACACAAATCAGCTTATTGCCAAGGCTCATTGTTTGTATCTTCTCGGTCATATAGAAGAAGTAAGTTGCAATTTTAGTGATTCCAAGTCTCATTACATTGAGGCCTTGCGGTTGCTGAAGATTACTGGCAAGCATATATTTTCTGGCCTCGATGAAAAGACTGATGGTCGGCAGAAAATGAACATGGAGACAATCAATCTGCTAGCAGCCCGTGTGCTTAATCACATGGCAATTATCTGTGATAAAGAGGGATCCACCCAACAATGCCTAACATTGCTGCATAAAAGCGCCCAAGTTCGTAAATCTTGCTATAGCGTCAAGCCCAATGGAATCTCAAGCGCTATGGTCTATTCTCAAATAGCGTGTGTACTTCTAGAGCAAAAAAATGCCGACAAAGCCGTATCATTACTCATACGCAGTCTGCCAATATACATAAACCAATTCGGAAAAGACAATCTGAATGTAGCAGAGACCTTAAATGCCATGGGAAGGGCGTTTTCAATCAAATCCAGGTTCCAAAAATCTCTTCTATGCTATGACAAGGCGATTAGAATCTATGAGTTCAAGGAACAGCTTGCGCCAAAAGAGAAATTAGGTGATATCCATGGTAATATTGGTCGTAATATGATGCTTCTTGGGGCTGATTCATACGATGTGCTTGAACATTATAGATCATCGGTTTCATATTTAGAAGCTCTCGGTTCCGATGACATCAATACAAAACTCATCACCGTTTATTCCGAAATGCTGGACATAATACGAGATGCTCATGATATCGAGAGAGATCAAGTAACGAAATCTGAGTTATTGGACGAGATCGGCGATGTTTTACATCGATTGGGAAATCTTTACGCTTCATCAGGCTCGCATAAACAAGCTATGGCTTGCTTCAAAGAAGTACTTGAGATACATCAAATGAGACAAACTGGCAGAGAAGAGCTCAGAATTGCTGACCTCTTATTCAATATGGGCAACATCTATGTAGAATTAAAAGAGCCTGAACGAGCATTGAAGTGTCTTGAGGAAAGCTACGGGATAACAAAGGCTGCACTAGGTGGCAATCACAAAGAGCTGCATTCTACAATGTATCTAATGGGTGTGGCATTGGTAGACTTAGGAAATTACGAAGGATCTTTGGAATGGTTCTCTCAAGCAATATCTACTTTAGATTCAATAACTGATGAAGAAGAAGTTGATAATTCGGGTAAAGGTCTCACGCTTTATCGCCTTGGAAAAGTTTACCAAGAGCTAGGAGACGATTCAAAGGCATTCACCAATTTTCAAGATTGCGTAAAAATACTCAAGGCTGCAAGGTGCAACGATGTTGAGTTGTCAAATGCTCTTTATTTAATGGGCACCATACTTCATCACAATGATGACTACGAAGAAGCTCTAAACTGTTATGATCAGAGTTTGAATGCATATTCCACGACACAAGACACGTCATTGATTAAAGAGTCAATTGGGGTTGCACTCTCATGTCTTGGTGATTACCATCGTTCTCTAAAATATTTGGTCGATGCACTCCATATGAAGACCAAGGAACTTGACAATATTGTAAGCTTCGATGCAGGTAGACTGTTGATGAATATTGGGCAAATTTATTTCTTATTGAAGGATCATGGCATGGCCAAGAATTTTTTTGAAGAGGCATTGAGTATGTTTGAAAAAGGCTCTTTAAGTCGGTCACTTGATGTTGCCGTCTGCTTCTATGCCATTGGTGTCATCCAGGATGAGACTGCGGAGGATGGATCTCTCGAAAATTACCTCATGGCCATTCAAAAATTTAGGGAAGAAGATATCGACACGAGTCATACCGTTTCTCTGGCGATGGGGCTGAAAAAATATGACCATGTCATGGCAAAGTGTCTTCACATGACTGCCAAATCTTACGTAGCGGAGAACAATTACGAAGATGGATTGCACTATATGAATGAAGCATATGCAATGAAGAAAGATGTGTTTGGTACCAACCACGAGGAAACAGCAGAGTCGCGCCACTGGCTTGGTGTCATTCATTTGGCACTGAATGACTTTGACATTGCCCTTGCTTTGTTCAAAGGCGCACTCAAGACTCGTGTAAATCTCTTTGGAACTGAAAATAATTCAGTAGCGGAGACTTTGTATGGTTTGGCAGAAGTTCACTTCAAGAGAAACGAATTACACGAATCCATTGAATGCATCAATGAGAACCTTCGTCTTGCCAGCATTTCTTCCCTGAATAGTAACGTGAATATGATGCCTCGTTCCTCGTTGATGCTTGGTAGCTGTTATCAGGAGCTTGGACAATATGAAAAAGCCAAGACGCATCTTTTGGAATCAATCGATTTGTTAACGAGTGTTCATGGGGGGAACCGGCATCTAGATATTGCCGATGCTCATTTTAGACTGGGCATATGTGATTGTGAGACAAATGAATTAGACAGTTCTGAGGAACACTTTAGAACTGCTGCTTTGTTACAATCTTCATTGCTTGGTGATCTTGACATTGAGTTAGCCAACACCTACGAGAGTCTGGGAATTGTTCAACAGAAAAAACTGTGTCACGATGATGCTATTACCGCCTTTGAAAAGGCACTGGCAATAAAGAGAACTTCGCTTCCTGAAATCGACGAGGACATAGCTCTACTTTTACATTTTATTGGTACCTCAATGTTCGCTATAGAAAAGTACAATGATGCATTGCAATTCTTTACAGCATCAGCTGACATGAAGAAAGAGCTCTACGGTATGCATGATTCAGAGTATGCGTTGGCATTACTCGACAAAGCCGCAGCGTTGGCTAAAGTTGGAGATGATCGACTGTCAATGGAATGCTATTCTGAGTCTATCCAGTCTGGAGGATTACCTCAGGATTCATGGGAGTTTGGAGTGGCATACAAAAGCATGGCAAAGTATTTCTACGATCAAAATGCCATTGAACCCTCATTTGAAAGCTACAGTGAAGCCCTTTCCATCTTTGAATGGATCTTGGAGACTGAGCAACCCTCGAATATTAACTATGAAGATGTGATTGATTGTTATGTCCAGCTTCTTGAAATGGGAGACGAACCCATATCGGAAGATAGAGGAATAACTTGTTATAAATTGGCGAACTGTTATGTGCAAACATCGAAGCTTCAAGGTAAGAACATGTTTTTTCAACTGAGTTACATGTTTATCAATGTCTTTTTCAATGAACAATAATCCCTTTTTCAACCTAGATGCAATCTCCTCGTATCGAGAGGCTATCATGATACAGTCTCAGGTTTTTGGTGTAGATCATGTCAGCACTGCAAACTCTTTACATAACCTTGGTAACTGTTATCGTGACTATGGGGATTTAGAAAAATCAGCAGAATGTCTAACAAAAGCCTTGGATATTCTAACACTTGCACTTGGTGAAGAGCACGAGGATGTAGCTGACACATTACACTGTCTAGGACTTACCATGATAGCAAGGTCTGAGTTTCAAGAAGCAATCCCTTTGTTTGAACGAGCACTTGAAATTCGCAAGAAGCAGCTCGGATCGCAACATATCAGCACTGCATCGTCTCTCTACAATCTGGCATTAGTTTTCCAAACCAAAGGGTCGTGGGCTAGTGCCATCAAGTACCTCAAGGAGGCGTTAAAGATTCAGCAAAGTATTCTTGGTAGTAGCCATCCCATAACAATGAGTACTTTAATATGTGCAGGCAGAATACATTACGGCAGATGCGACTTTGAACAGGCTATCAAGTGTTTCAGAAGCTCATTTGAGCAAGGGAATAAAATGCTTTTGAGAGAAATAGGCATCATATATAAAGATAGAGGAGAGACAGACAAAGGGATACTCATGATCTCAGAAGCAGCAGCACACATGGCCGAAACACTGCGACTGGATGCAGCAGAGAGTGACATATTTTCATTTTTGAATACACGGAAACAGCAAGCAGAAGAACAGGAGTTGATTAATCTCGCAGACAATGTGATGTACTATGGCTCAGTGCTCACATCTTTGGAACAATTCAATGAAGCCTTGGCGTGCTTTCGTGTCTCAAATGTCATCTATCAAGCCAAGTACAACTCCATAGGCTCAGATCACTTAACAATGGCTGAGAATTTGTATCGTACAGGGTTTGTTCTAGAGAAAATGAGCTCCCAGTCTTCTGGTGGAGATCTAGATGAAGCATTAGATATCTTAACAGAGGCCTTGCGAATTAGAAGGTTGCATCTCGAAGCAAGTCATCCCGACCTTGCTGAGACACTTTTCACCTTAGCCAGAGTTCATCATGGACTCGGTAATTCACATGATGCAATCAAAATATTGGCGGAGGCAATCGAATTAAGAGGTCTTAAAAACACTCAATTGATTGACTTTGACTCCCTGTTTCAAATCGGACAGATGCAGAGAGAATATGGCCGTTATGCCGATGCTATGGGAAGCTTTGAAGAGTGCCTTCAACTTAAAACGCAGCTTGTTGGTTCCCGGCACAGCACTATTGCAGAACTTAACTTCTTCATCGGTGACCTACTGCGTGAGATGGGAGACTTTGACTCGGCTCAATCCAAATTCAACATCTCATTATCAATTCTCAAGGAAACTAAATCTGATATCATCAATATTGCCGATGTTTATTTCAGTCTTGGAATTTTGTACACCGAGCAAGAAAAATACAAAGAAGCGCTGGAATCTTATATGATGTCTCTTCAGGGACGTAAGTTGGAAACCTCAACAACAAAGATAGACATGGCTGAGCTACTCAACAACATCGGCATTTGCTACTTTGGGATGAAGGAGTATCTTAAGGCTCAGGTGTATCACGCAGAGGCTCTTGAATCGTTGATCGAAGAGTTAGGATATGACCATCCTGATGTTGCTTTTTGCTGGCACTCTCTCGGTAAGTTATCAAACAGACTTATCCGAATAGTAGTCCGTGCATTTGCGTGCATTGGTCTTAATGTTCTTTTCTTGCTACAGGTGCTGTTCACACGGAACTGAAAGATTTAAGAGAGGCACTTACTTGTTTCAAAAATGCAGTAAAAATTGAGAGGTCTGAGGTATATCTACAGAGTCTAGGCACTTGTTTAGTTCGGTTGGATGATTTTGAGAATGCTTATGTTTGTCTAACGGGTAAGTGTTAATCATATCACTTTTCTTCAATTCGATTCTCACTGTGTCTCTCACTCGGATTTTGGTTGACGTTGGGCGCCTTCCAAAACATCCCTTTTGTGTTTGTAACATACCTAATATTCCACCCTGAACATTATATAATACAGAGGCACTACAAATGAAAAATCTCGACCAACAGCCGGATGATGACATGGCAGAAATCCAGCGACACATTGGAATGATCTGGATGAAGCGAGAAAAGTATGAAGAGGCTCTATCAATGTTTGACGATGCACTGAAAATCAAAGTACCCTTATCACAAGATGGATCAACTGATCAATTTTTTCATCAACATTTGATGGAATGCTTTGATGGAGCGTTAGAAGCTGTAGCAATCTTGTTCGGTTCAGACCATCTCCGATACGCAAAGGTGAGTTTGGTTCGGATTGAGAGGATGAGTTTGTTGTCAATGGCTGTATTCATATATTTCTGTTATTTCATAGCTATTGCATCAAAAGGGGAACATCCATGGCGCCAAGAACGAACACCCACTTGCTATTGAGGCCTATATCATAACATTACGAATATATAAACAACATTATGGTGATTCCCACCTGAGTGTGGCAAACTCTTTGTTCAATCTTGGTGTCTCACTTAATGCCAAAGGTTCCCCGGAGAAAGGACTCAAATGTTTCTTCAAGGCTTTGCGTATATCGAAAGCGGAGCTTGGGGAAGATCATCTTGACGTTGCTGATACGTACGAACAAATGGCATTCTGTCACAAGACGATGATGAACTATACTGAAGCTATTGAGTACTTTGAGAAAGCTCTGAACGCAAGGAAACATCTTGGAAGTAGTGAATTGAAGTCAGCTGCAATAATGCATGATATGGGCAAAGTTTACACACAAATGAACGACAAGCAAAAGAGTGCAGAAAAAGCTTTCAAAGAATCACTTCGTATACGTTCATTGAAGCTTAGTCAAGATAATGTGCTGATAGCTGAGACGATGTTTCAACTTGGATCTTTATACAAAGACCAAGACGACATGCTTAGTGCATTGAAATATTATGAAGAAAGCTTGAGAATCAACAAAATGCATTTAAATACACCTAAATCACTCCTGGCTGACATCTTTTACTCACTGGGTGACATTCACAATTCGCTGGGAAACAAGGACAAATCTCTGTTCTGCTACAATAAAGCAATGTCAATGTACAGTGAAGAATATGGTCCGAAATGCAAAAATGTTGTATCCTGTCTAGCCCGTAAAGGAAGACTACTTTTTGTGTCAGGAGAGAATGCCGATGCGCTCTCATGTTTTACGGAGTGCCTAGATTGCACAAGATTGTTAACGGCTGAATCGGAACAATCATCACTTGCAGAAGATAGAGCTTATGCCTTACACCAGCTTGGGGAGATCTACAGCAGAATGAACAATGCCGCTGAGGCGTCTTCTCATTTTTCTCTAGCCCTATCCTCTTACAAGAAATTAGGAAAAAATCATGCTGTAGCAGCATTGTTGGAAACAATGGCTACTCACTATGTGAAGAATAAAGAAATGGAGCGTGGATACTCATGCGCTAAGGAAGCACTAATAGTTAAAGTTGAATTGTATGGGCCCGATGATACTGAGACTGCGGACTCGCACTATTTTATGGCGAAAATTCTTTATGAATGTAGCAAGTTCAACGAGGCTATGGAATTTGTCGAAAAAGCACTAAGTGTTCACTTGAAGGTCGGCAGGATGTCAAAACAAGTTGCCGACGAAAACTTCTTACTTGGTGCCATACTTGAGCAAAAGGCTGACATGAGTGGCAACCCACAGGAAGAGAGCCAAAATAACCTTGATTCTGCTGTACAGCATCTTCAAGATGCCTTGACCGCCCAACGAGAGCTGCAGCTCGGAGATAATCCAGGACTCATAAGCACAACACTAACACGACTTGGCCACGTATACTACAAGCTGGAGGATTATGACAATGCTATCAATGCCTTTTCTGAAGCACTAAAAATTCGCGAGACCAATCGTGGGAGTAACTCTTCAACACATTTGTTGGTTGCTGACTCTCTGTTTGATCTGGGTGCCGCTTTGAACAAATCACTTGACACGAAAAGGTCGCTTCAGTTGTTCACAGACGCACTCAGAGAATACCAAGTAGCACTCGATAAGAATCATCTGAATATTGCAAAATGTCTTGGCAGCATAGGTGAAGTACACGAGAAAGAAAACCAACTCCCCGAAGCTATCTCATACTTGAAAGAAGCCCTTACCATATACGAGTATAATTTTGGCACGGGTGAACCAAATGAGAAAGCAATGAAGGCCAGCTCCAACAGAGCTGATTATGCACACCAGGCTGAAACGCTGATGGCACTTGCTACATCCTATGACAGAATGGGAGATGATACATCGTCATTGAAATTGTATCGACAGACTCTCAAGATTTACAAGGCCCTTTTTGGCCGGGATAGCCTTCAAGTGGCCCAAGTTCTTAATTGCGTGGCAAATATCAAGGGTAAAACTGGATCCGTGGAGAAAGCTATGGTACTTTTTGACGAAAGCTTAAGAATTAGAATGCTACATCTAGGCAACAATCATGAGTCTGTTGCTGAAACCTTGTTTGGAATGGTGAGTGTATTTGTTTTGAAGTCTAAATTACTTTCATCTATGAAGTTCGTAACTTACGCATTAATCCTTGACACTGTCCTACAATAAAAAGGGTATTGTTTTTGAAAAGCGCAAGAACTATCCAGCAGCAATGAAGGCATACTCGGATTGTTTACGAATTCGATCATCCAGGTATGGATCTAGTTCGATGGAGGTGGCACAAGTAGTTATTAACATCGGTGTTGTCAGGGGGAACAAGGGAGACTTTAGTGGAGCTCTCAAGAGCTGGAATAAGGCACTTGCAATATATAGGAAACATGGATTGGAAGACGACGATGATCTTGTTGCTACATTACTAGGTCATCAGCATTTGGCAGCAGATCTTATGAAGAAGAGATACAAAAGTAGGAGAAGATCAAGGTCGACTGGAAGAAGAGGATCAGCTTCAATTTCAAGCATTAATAAACACTAATTACCAAATTAGTATGCTGGATGCTGGCTGTCATGTCATCGTGCTCACAATACTATCTTCATAATTTCCATATTACTGCACGGCCCATGTTTAGTTGCCGAAGATCATGAAACAACTACCATTGTGAGAATTGGTTATTCTTTCCAACTATTGCCAACTTCATCCATTTTTGTTTGGTCTGTCTGTACACCAAAGAAAGATACACTCTGTGCGGCTCGCTCGACTACGCTCGACTCACCGCCTCCGCACATCACACAAAGATTTTTTGCTGATTCACTTTTCACTAAGATCCCACCGCTGCATTCTGCATTGGCACCTATTGGCACCATGGCAACTGCATCTCTTCTTCGGCAGCTACCCAAGCTCCACACGAATCCTTTGTTCCACCACCGCTCTCCGTTGTCCAACAATGCAGCAGCGCTCACCACCTCATCACTCTTCCAACATCGACACTTCTCGGCTGACGCAGTCACCAAACGACGCAACATTGGAATCTCTGCCCACATCGACTCAGGCAAAACAACCCTAACCGAACGTATTCTATTCTACACTGGTCGTATCAAGTCGATTCATGATGTGAGGGGTAAAGATGGGGTGGGAGCCAAGATGGACAGTATGGATTTGGAGAGGGAGAAGGGGATTACTATTCAAAGTGCTGCTACTTTTTGTAAGGTGCGTTTAATGTTGGTTCTTTGTACTGCTCCGAGTACTCTGCTTGATTATGTGATTGTATAAGATACGCACTGAGGTTACATCGTGTGCAGATGTGCACTGAGATTTGACATGTGTGTCATTTCATCCCACCAACAGCTAATTGTGATCACTACTTGAACGTCTCTAATCTCATAAAATTTTGCCTATTCTCTACAACATCTAAATCACCAACATAATCTCAGTGGAAAGATGCCAACATCAATATTATCGACACGCCTGGTCACGTAGACTTTACAATCGAGGTAGAACGTGCTCTCCGTGTCCTAGACGGCGGTATCCTAGTACTTTGCGGTGTGTCCGGCGTCCAATCCCAATCCCTCACCGTCGATCGACAGATGAAACGTTACAACGTGCCCAGACTTGCATTTGTGAACAAATTAGATCGACAGGGGAGTAATCCTTGGAAGGTGATTAATGACTTACGGAATCAATTGAAATTAAACGCGTGTGCGGTACAGATACCTATTGGATTGGAGGATAAGCACGAGGGTGTGGTGGATTTGATTTTGAATAAAAGTATCAAGTTTGATGGAGAGAAGGGAGAACAAATTGTGGAGGGTGACGTTCCCGACTCCATGAAAGATCTCGTGGAAGAGAAGAAATTGGAGCTCATTGAAAGGTTGGCCGATGTGGACGAAGAGATAGGCGAGTTGTTCTTGATGGAAGAGACTCCTACGGTAGAGCAGCTCAAGGAGGCTATTCGTAGACAGACTATCAATTGTCAATTCGTACCGGTATTTATGGGATCGGCATTTAAGAATAAAGGCGTGCAACCTTTGTTAGATGGAGTCGTTGATTATTTACCCGAACCTATTGAAAAACCAAATTATGCATTAGATACAAGCAACAATGAAGAACCGGTACTTGTTACGGGTAAAAAGGAGGATCAGTTACTGGCACTTGCCTTCAAATTAGAAGAGACAACATTTGGTCAATTGACATACATGCGCATCTACCAAGGCACGCTCAAGAAGGGTAATCAAATCGTTAATGTGGCGGATGGAAGGAAAGTTAAGCTAGCCAGAATTGTTCGTATGCACTCTGATGATATGGAAGAAATTGACGAAGCCCATGCTGGAGATGTCGTTGCCATGTTTGGAGTTGATTGCAGGTCCATGGATACCTTTTCCGAAGGAAAAACAAACCTTGTCATGAGCTCCATGTTCGTTCCTGAGCCTGTCATGTCGCTTGCGGTCAAACCTGTAGAGAGTAAGATGCAAAATCAATTCGCTAAGGCATTGAATAAGTTTACCAAGGAGGATCCTACCCTCAGGGTGGGAGTGGATGATGAGACGAAAGAGACTGTGCTTAGTGGTATGGGCGAGCTTCATTTGGAGGTATATATTGGTAAGTCTGGCCTTTTTTGTCACTTGAGTAAGATGCAATGAGAAATTGTGTCTGCTTACATTCATACCTACAACGACAGAACGCATGAAACGAGAGTACAATGTCGAATGTATATCTGGTCAACCAAATGTCAATTACAAAGAAACTATCACTGGTTCTAAGACAACGTTTGATTGGCTTCACAAAAAGCAAACTGGAGGTTCTGGACAATATGCCAAGGTAATCGGCTACATTGAACCTATGTCAGAGGAAGAAATCAAGGAGCTTGGAAAGCCTAATGAATTCGTGAATAGATGCATTGGCACCAACATCCCTCCTGAGTATTATCCCAGTTGTGCTAAGGGCATGGATGATGCCATGCATGAAGGAGCATTGGTTGGATGTGAGGTAGAAGGTGTTCGTGTGGTCCTCCAAGATGGAGCTAGCCATGCAGTTGATTCGTCTGATATGGCCTTCAGAATTTGTATGGCAAATGCTATTCGCGACACGATGAAAAAAGCTAGTCCTAGTGTGCTTGAGCCTGTTATGACTGTTGAGGTTGAGGTGAGTCCATGCATCGAGCAGATTCTGATTGTGCTGCGTCTATAGCACTCAACACTTTACTTTATTGTCTCGTAACAGATCCCTTCTGAATTTCAAGGATCTGTCACAGCATCCCTAAGTCGAAGGATGGGTCAGATTGAAGACTCGCAAATGAATGACGATGGAAGTGCATTGAAACTTACCGCACAAGTTCCACTTGCCAATATGTTTGGTTATTCAACAGAGCTGAGAAGTTTGACTCAAGGTAAAGGTGAATTTTCCATGGAATATTTCAAACATACACCAGTCCCGAGAGACAGGCAGGAAGAATTAATGGCCAAGTATAAGCAAGAGCGGGAAGCCAAGGAGGCAGCTTAATAGAGATTTTCGGAGATGGAATGAATTTTTTATGTTGATAAAACATTATTTTAGACGTGTCATTTCATTAATCATAAAGTAGCATTGTGCTTATTGTGTGAGTTAAAAGGGTAGAGACTGGGTTTTGCTGTAACTGTTAGATACCCAAAACTTAACGAGGATTAACATACCAGCAAATAGTTGGGGACGAAATCAACAACATCAAACTATTCTTCGGTTGAGACATCTCATTGTGAAGATCATAATAATAATCTTAACCTATGATAACTTACAGCAAAGCTTTTGCTAATACGGTACACGAACATTTGACGGTACTGTCGCTTGCTTCTTTCACCTCAACCCCATCACCACACTTATTTCAATATTTAGACCTGACGAATTCAGCCCTTCTTGTCTCTCCACGGTACAAGTACAATGTCCCAGTTAACATCTTAATAACCTTAACTGGTTCATTCTTCTTCACTTTAGGAAGAGCAGTCTTGATCGCACTTTTAGGTTTTGTTGGAGGAGGCAATTCAGGTAGCAGTTCTCCTCCATTGGCTCGGGTGGATCCTCGTGTACCAATAGAATTGGCATTTGCCGCCCTCTTCTTCTTTGGCTGTTTGGCGTCTTCAAAAGTTACCATGCGTGATTTGCGTTTGTTGGTATTGGAGCTGTTTGATTCGTCACTCTTGCATTTCTTACTGGACTCGGCGGAAGAGCCTGATCCCGTACGACGTGTACCCGAGCCACGTGAACCTCTCCGGGTTGCAGCCAAAGCACGAGAAGAGTTATGCTGCGGTGAATCGTTGAGGCTGTCATCAGTTTTGCTTGAGGCAGTGGTGCGGGTTGAAGATCTGAGCTGTTTGGGCTTGTCTTCGGCATCATCATCGATCAATCGTCCTAGGGCCTTCTCGGGGACCTCCTCGGTTTTCGTTGCGCGAAAGCGACCAAGAGCTACAAGCCAGGTTCCACGTGCAGACTTTTTGACGAGTTTGCCTTTGGCGGTAGATCCATTGAGGTTGAACTACAAATTGATGTGGTGTGATGTAGATTGTTGAAAGAAATGAAAACGCGGTGGCGTGAGGCATCAAAGATAAGGATGTAATAATATCGTGCCAACAAGATATATTAAATTCCACAGGTTACTCAAGATCAAATGTCAGCAAACATAAATGAGGTTCATCGCAGTAAAACAGATTTGTGATGTGGTGATATGCTATCATACGGCTATCACACGGTCACCCCAAGCAAGGGAAGGATCGCAGAACATGATGTCGTGTCAGTACAGAGTACAGTGCAAATAATATTATTGCTGCTTACCTCAACCAAATCCCCCTTCTTGTACTTGTATAATGTATTTTGAACTCGAGATGATCTACGCGGAGCCATCTTTTTGTAAAGGAACGCCTCGTTTTATATTGATCTTCACCCCTGCTTCTGGCGCTTCTACTGTTGCGATAGGGGCAGGGCGATTCTGCCAAGAGATCACAGGGACATGACGGGCGGAGGGAGAGGAGAGATTTGCGATATTACCTTTATAGTAATGTATGACGACACAGAAGTAGATCTGAAAGCTAAACCTTTCACTAACATTTTTGAAGTTAAAAGGTATCATGCATGAATTATTAAAGGTAAGATTTGAAAATTGGATACTTTTTCCTTGACATAATGTGTGTCGGCCGGGGCTCTCAGAGACAGACCAAAAGTATCATCTTACAGGCAAGTCGGAGTAAAAGGTATCTCAAGGAAGGGTTGCCAAACATAGGATTTGGTAGTAATTTAGAAAGGTATCTTAATCATATAATCTTACCTTTACATTTTTAATAAAGTCACTTTGTCTTGAGAAATGCCTATATTTAACATTACATTTAAAAAAACTTTGGTTTGAGATGAAAAGGTAATCTTGGGTGTATGGGCGTTCTCTATGTTTCCCCGCGTGTCTTCACTCACAACTCACTTCACTCTCTGTCTTTTTTGTTTTTTGCCTTCTTTCCTTTCGCCATCTCTATTTGCCTTTTGCGTCACTTTCCACACGCGAACAATAACAATAGAGAATCCGAAGCGGCCATCCAACACTCCCAACCATCAAACAATTGTGATGCCTCCCCGTAGATCAGTTAGACGCAGTGGTGGCATCAGCTACAAGGCGGGCGATAAGATTGAAGTAAGTGCGTTTGTACTGCCTTATCTTTTTTGATATTGGTAATCGGACGAAGGCGGCCAGCGAGACAGTGATTGCGACCGAATATCAGACCACTTGTGGCCCGCCTGTAATATTCTGCCATTGATCATCCCTCTTTAAACAGCTTGGGTGGGTCGATGACTGGGCCCGTCTGTTTACAATGACTACCTATTTGATTTTGTTGACTTGATGGTCGTGTCATCGTGTCTGTTGTGCCATGTGCCATACAACACTAACCCTCAAATGAACTCCGTACGCTCATGCCAGTTCAAGATCAACGGATCAATCACTCAAGGCAAGATCGTTCGAAAGTCGCCCAAAGGATCAGAAGCCTCGCCATTCTGGGTCGTCATCCCCACCGGAAAGCGCAAGCACGAAGAGGTTCCCGAAAAATCTATTGAGCGATTGATTCAAAACGAAACCGCCCCCAAGTCCAAACGTAGTCTTGCTAGGTTGTCGTCTAGTGGTACTACGTCTAGTCACAGCGATGATAGTCATGATGATGCACGCGTATCTAACGCTAAGAGAGTAACACGTGGTTCCGTCACTGGCTCCTCGTCCGAATCAAGTAAGAAACGTAAGAGTGACGAATCAGACAGTACCACTAACATCAACAACCACAAATCACGTAAGGTGACCATTCAAAACGGTAAACGATCTGCTTCTGCGGTTGCAGCAAAGAAGAAGGTTGTCAAGAAAAAGAAAGCGAATCAAACGGGTAACATTATCAACACAAGATCTACTAGAGCCAATGGAGGAGACACTTTGATGCCTGAGCTTCCTCCTGCCACCAAAACCAATAAACCAATCAAGGCTACTACCGTTCCTAAGCAGAAGAATGAGAATGTCGAGGTTATTAAGATGTTGACTGGTACTTTGTATCTGTATCGCGGTGAGACAAGAAGGGCTGAATTTATTCGAACGAAGTAATGTGAAGTGAAACATGTGATAGAAATATTAGAACTACCCACACACATGCTTTGTGTGAAAAATGTGCTTATTATAGAGAGAAAATAACCAGATAGTTGTTTGAAGCTGCTGTATTAACATATGATTGACGCTGAAACAGAGGCTACCAAAATAACTGGTAACAGACAAACATTACACCTATCTAGTTCAACGTTGCGTTACATATACGTGTCATTTTTGGCTTTCCAATAGAGATGTTTGCACTACGAGATATAACCCTAAACCTCAGGTCCATAATTACATGTTACTGTGGTGATATGAAAATAGAGAAAGCCAGAAGATGGATAATAGCCTAATGTAGGACAGACTTGGGCGACAGAACAATTCAAAACTTATTGATCTTGCTCTATGCACCGTGCTACACGTCGTAAGTAAACTTTAATACAATGGCATTATAATATTGAGTTCATTTTCAAACCTAGTTAATTATCGATTCACTTGATGTGCGAATGAAAGTTAGAATTCGTTTCAAGTAATTGAACATATGCAAAAACTATACAGTAGACCCAAGTTCATCAGAACGAAAAGAACGAGAGAGAAATCATGATTGATTTGTCTGTCTATCCGATGCGTACCCATGCTCCCTATTAAGTGTGTTGTTATGCCCATCCCTGTCTCCATAACCCGCCGTGTCATTCAATATCATAAGATGTCACCCTCCTTAAAAGAAATGTTCGAAGCCGATGATATACAATCTCCCATTTCATTCTATCTCTAGATACTATTTAGACCTCACAAATTCCGCCCTCCTGGTCTCGCCCCTGTACAAGTACAAGGTACCCGTCAACATCTGCACCACCGTGACATGTTCGTTCTTCTTAATCTTCTTCGTCTTTTTCTTGATTAGACTCTCATGCACCGCCGCGGCTGCGTCGGCATCAAACAGTTCCACGCCAGAACCACGAGTGGCACGCGTTCCAATCACCCTATTGTTACTGTTTGACTTTTTCTTCTTCTTCTGGTCTTGAAAGGTCACCTTTTTATCGTCCATGGTATTAGTGGTACCATCATCCGATTTACGCTTCTTGTTGTTATTGGAACCGCTGCTTGATCCAGTGGAGGAGGTGGTACTGTTGTTTTTGGCGTTGTCGACGGTGCCCTGAAGACTGCTGTTGGCGCTTTTCGAACCTTTCTTCGCGCCGACATCGTCTTCCGGGTGTGCCCTGCGTAAATCGGCTTCTGGTACCTTGTCGTTTTTGCGTCGACGATGATCTGAGGGAGTGACGAGCCATAGTTGCGGCTCGGAGGGTGAGGTGGGACGGGGGGCGCGTTTGACGAGTACTCCCGTGACGGTGGCGCCGTTGTATTTGTACTGTTTGTGATAGAGTGAAGATAATGATGTTGTGTGAAATATTCACATTTGCAAAAGTGAGTTGGAGATCATGCATGCGATTGTGGATTAAAAGGCCAAACACTTGAAAAAGCACAGCATGAACAAGAAACCAGCCAACGCGATCTAGCTACTAGCTAGCTCCGCCCAGCAACAGTTCTCTTTTTCCCAATCTTCAATTAAAACACTCACCGTGACAAAATCACCTCTCTTGAACTCGGCTTCCGCGGGTGGTGCCTGAGGCACGTTGTTGGCACGACGAGATCGACGAGAGGGAGGCATAATCTTTTGATGAAGAGACTGTTGATATGATGTTGTAGGAGGAGGGAGGTGTTGCTTTGGGGGTGTTTTCTCTGCTGAGGTGTGTCGGTGTGTCCGAATGGTTCAGTTGAATCTCAGGCACAAGAACGAACAGCAACAGCAAGAAGTTTTGCGTTGTTGTTGATGTGAAAACGGAGTGGATTTTTCCGAGCGCGGGGGGAGAGATGAAGAGTGAAGAGAGAGAAGAATGCTGTCTTTATGTCCTGTGTTCGACCCCAAAAGATACCTACCCGGAATCTTTGGGTATCATTGATGCCGAAGTTCAAATCAGGGTTCAAATTTGCCACCCATTTTAGGCGAGCACAAGCACACACTCTTCATGATAAACGACACACGACGGCGAGTTTGTTCTAGATAGACAGTCGTGGACGGATTCAATACAAACAACATCCATCTAATACTGAGTAGGGCATGCTGCATTATTATTTACATCGGCTGGGTTATTGATTGCAAAGTTGTTAAAACATAAAGCACATGACTCTCCCAAACGTCAATGAATGGATGACGAGCTTATCCGCACTTCAGATTGTCCCTCCTCCTCCGAAGCACAATCCAAACCATGTCAGCGATGATCACAAACACCACACCAACAATGGAGATGGTAAGGAGCCATCGGTTCCATCTCTACCGGCTGCGTATTACGAACAGAGAGACGATGTACATGTGCCATTAATCAGTGACACGCCGTATGCAGACACTAGAACATCATTGACGTCGACAAACAATGAGCGAGATCAAAACGGCAGAGAATCTATTAAGCCTGCAGTCAAAGCCACCACTGCCAAAATGAGGGCCAAAACATCCCTATCCAGAAAACAACGCGGTGATGAAGTAATACTCACAACAACCCCCAATTCAAACAGCAGCAGCAAACATAACCAATCATCATCGACGTCTTCTGATACTAGCAGCAAGCAGAAATCAATCAACAAGATATCCAATCTACTCTTGGCATCCAACAACAAGTCAACACACGACAATATGATCATGGTGGGGACTCAGCGCGTCTACCCACGAACACTGCTACAGCCCATCATTCATCATAATCCAGCCACCGACTTATGGATCACCACAATTCACACCGATAGCGATACCACCACTGATAAACATCAAAAGGCATTCTCCTTTCACAACGAAAAAGCCGCACGCGCCTCAGCCTACGCCAATTCTCCTCCTATTCTCTTACCCATCCAATCTACATCTATATGCATGTTATGCGACACTTCTTTCACCTTCCTACGACGGCCAAAGCACTGCAAAAATTGCGGTATCATTATATGCGACAAGTGCTCCACCAGATGGAATAACAAGATGCTTCCCGAGACGTACATTAAGAACAAAAAATCCAAATCGCTTCGAAATACGGTACGGGTATGCATCAGTTGCGACGGAGTGGCGCGACGGTTTCAAAAGGCATTGTTGATGGGACGATATGATGTTAGTGTGGAGGGGTATTTGACGGGGAATGTGAATTTGCGATGTCCGTTTGTGTTTAAGGGCGAGAAGGAGATCATGTGAGAGATTTTTACTTGTGTGCATTGATTTGGCATTAACCACAAGGAGAGTATACTGACAGCATCTTTGTTTGTTTTTGTGTGCTATCATGAAAAGGTTTCCGATCCATTGCGCCATTCTGGGACAGTCCGAACGTCTGTTGAGATGGCTCGTAGATGTACAATGCTGCCCCATACACCTGACCTCAACGGCCAACAAGGGCAAGAAGTCGTACGAGGATGACGGTGTATTTCTGCCAACCTTACAAACTTCAAAGGGACGGTCTGTCATGGATATAGCTATGGAAATGAAAAATGTTGGTATATTACGGTATTTAGTTAAGGAGAAGGGTGTTTCGGTACACGAGGTGAAGGAATTATCGTTAGTGTTGGGTGCTTTGGAAAGTATGATTATGGCATTTCCTAAAGAAGAAGATGGGTTGCAAGAGGAGGAAAAAAATAAGGAGACAAGTGTCAAAAAGAGTAAGATGAAAAGCCCAGTCAAGGCTGCTGGTATAAGCAAAACAAATCGTGACAAAGCTGCCTTGCCAAAGCAAAAGAAGACATATTCTATGGCTGCATACTCATCAAACGTGCCGTCATTGCTGCCGCGAGATTTATACCCACCAAAGAACCTAACATCCGATATGGGTTTGTATGGAGCTGTTGGAAGGTATGATTCCGACGAAGAGGAGAAGAACGATGACTGTGCTGCGGCAGACTCAGATGATGATTGTTCTGTATGCACAACTAGAGAAGAAATGGTAAGTGTTTGTGTACTGTGTTTTCTCGCAATAAGCTCGTAGAAGCTAATACAAACAGAATCTCACCTTGTTGCCAACGCTTCTTCCTTTAATCACCAGTGCATCGTTTGCAATGAGGCTCCTATTGATTGTGTGGCCACACCATGTGGTCATCAGGTCTGTTGTTTGGCTTGCAGTGAGAATAAGATTGCCTGTCCTTCTTGCAAAGTCATTTGTCGGTTCATTGAGATCTATCAGCCTTAACAGATACATCTATAACACTTTATAAATCTTACTTTGTTTCTATTACTATAACAGTACAATCTATATGTCTATAATATCTAAATGAACAATATTTTTCAACTGAGTGGCAGAAAATGAATGCAGTCTTCTTCTCGGCAAATATCTATAACCCCAACTTCTAGCGAATACGCTCTGTAACATTTGTGGGGGATGCAGAACCTCCCGGAAGTCTGTGTAGTTCATGTGGGGCAGTGAATTCACACTTCATGTATTCCTTTACTTCTATTACCTTGGATTCGTCTAAGCTCATTTCTGGATGATGAAGAAGGGACATAAACCGACGCTTTGTCTCTTCGGTCAAAATGGCTGGGTCTATTTTCTCCATTGCATTCAACATTGCCGCAAAGACAATTTCTGACGGTCTGTACTGCATGAGAAGATCAGGGAGAAAGAGAGCTAGTTCGCACTGGTATCTTGCTGCTTCGTACACATAGGTATTATACTGAGTAGACACCAGTCTTAAAGGATGGATTTCTGAAAATGCAAGAGCAATTTGATGAAAGGTTGGAGGGTTTACAAACCAATCCAAGGCTACCAAAATGTCTCGCTCTTTGGCTAATACGTCCTGGCCTTCAAAATGGCCATAAATGAGACCACTCAGTGCCTTGGTTCTTGATGCGGAACCATCGTCGCACGCAGCATGTACTTTAATGGCAAGGAAGAGAACGCTCACGGCAATGAGTTGATATGTCTCTCGGGCAAAACCACCATCTGGCGAACGCTTAGAGATATATCGATCAAAATAGTTTAGGGCTATGCCTACAACTTCTCGGTCGAAATTGTAGCGATCAACAAACTCATAGTACCTGCATATGCATGGGAATATGATTTGGAGACATCTGTGTGAGCCAAACATTGTATGGCAAAGCAATGATCGCGACCATACGACTTTCATGCAGACCAAAAGGCGCTTACCAATCGCATACACTGTGGCGCCACGCTTGTGAGAATACAGGTCCATCACGTACACCAGCCCTATAATGGACATTATCCTCCTTCTTGATTAGAGCCGCAAGCTCTTCCATTGTCTCTGGCTCTGGCTCTGGCCATGGGCTCATTGTTGGTTGGGTGATGCGTAGCAGGGTCGCTTCTTTTGTGCGAAAAATGAGTTTGCCGCCATCGCGCGATGCTTTCGCGCCGATGTCATGTCATTTTTGTGTCATTGTTTTTCTTTTTCACTTCACCCTATCACCTGACACCTAATCACTGATCACGCTCTAAAGATAAGAGAACACAAAACGCAATGGCAAACCACCGCCGCAACAATGTTTGCAATTTGTGCTTGGAGGATACTCTACCTGACGTTAGTCTAAAAGATTGCAGCAGGTGTCATGGAGATGCTAAATATTGCAGCGTCAAGTGCCAATCGCAAGACTGGCCTATCCACAAGATATTTTGCGGCGTGAAACCACCACCTCCTCCTTCAACGACGGATGAAAGCACGGTCCAGGCATTGCTTCTGCCGCAAGATTCAAAAGTACCCGTCTTCGTTCGCGTCCAAGTCGATGCAAGCATTCCCGGTGGAGTAAACGCCCCTCAGTACATCCCTGGTACTCTCGATTCGCATATCAGATGTTATTCCAGCGAACAACTTCCGCAGTACGAAGACAATGACATTCGTTGTGGGTTTTCTTTTTTCTGTGGCAATCAAACCACTTCTCTGTCGGAAAATAAATGCATCATGCGCATTTTATCAGGACACGCAAAGGCTCTTTATGGGAGCGGCCCAGTGATTGGAATATTAGGGAGTGATTTTTTGAAAAGAATGTTAGACAAATTGNGGTTGTCTCTGTGAGCTTTCCAATGCCACCGTTTCAATGTTAGATGAGAATGACAGTGTCATTGCAACAGCATCAACACACAACACGTGTGGTGTGCTTAATGTTCATCCAAATTTCCCCCCTCCTTGTAGTTTATCTTGCTTCCCAAATGCTAGAAAAGTCAAGCTCCAGCAGCCAAGTACAGGTCAACCTATTCATATATTTGAGTTGCACGTGACTTCTTCAGGTGTTGATATTGCTAAAGGAAAAAATGCAACACAATCATCTACTTGGGTTGCTCCATGGAACGGAAAGAGTTTTAATGCCTCAAATGCAGTAGATGGAAAATATTGGACCTATTCTCGTACAAATGATGCCAATGCATGGCTTGAAGTAGATCTGGGAGGTGACTATGCAATAGGATCCTTGGAGATTTTGAATCGATGGTGCCAAGACCTAACAGATCCACCAAACTGTCTCTGTAAGTTATCAGAGGCTACCATGTCCTTGATTGACGAGTCTGGAGTGGAAACCTTATCCATTCCTATTGGTAATACTTGTGGTAAGGGACATTTGGAGTACATTCTTGATCCATCTACAGAGTACTGTCTGGTGAATGCACACTACCATAATATTGATTCAAGTCCCCCAAGGCAACTAATTCGTCAGCCATGGCACAATAGAGTGCTGAGGAAAAGACCAACGAAATGTTAAGAAATTACATTGGCTGCTGCTGCTGGATCCTTCGTCCACATTCAAAATAAGGATAAAGACTCTACTGAATTGCTAAGCGAATGTTCATATTCACTTTAGTTTTAAGACATTCACCATCAATAAAATATTTTCTACCCCTTATCTGCTTGCTGCAGCTGACCATTATCCCTCCCAAAACCATTTCAGACCAGACATGGGCTACTCCGACTCATTTTGTCCAAAATTCCGTCAGCCCATGAAAACGGGCGTATTATTATATAACCATTAATTTATCTAGGGGCTTATTGTAAACTTGCAGCCCGCACTTTTATTGGTAGGCTTGACAGAAGGTAAAAATCCAGTTGAATTTAAATGCTATGCTGATTAAAAGCCTCAATGAAAAGGCTTTCGTGTCAACTTCTTCAGGTAAATGAGCAAAAGCTGAGTAACCGAGTGGGGAGGCAAGCCACAGCCTAATGTTTGAGAGCTCATACGGGATATTTGGGCCTAATGTTTGAGAGCTCATACGGGGTATTTGGGCAAAAAAAACACAAAAAACGCCGTGTGCGCCAGTCCCACCAAAAAATCATCCAGGGTATTTGCCATCGCTTTTGGAAGAATCCAGGTCCCGTCAGAGGGGTACCTATGAAGATCGCCAGCCAGAAACAGAAAAAAACAACAAAACACCAACCGACCTGACCGATCGACCATGAAAGCCATCAATTATTTTCAGCGGCCGCCATGACCGCCACTGACACGGCGCCACCGCCGGCACCTTTGCCACATTGAGGTAAGACGCGTTGTATGTATGCATCAATTCTT
>JALLPH010000165.1:0-27258 GCA_036939855.1 Cyclotella choctawhatcheeana
TGTTGGAGAAGGGGGAGGTGCAAAATCACGGCAGTTGTTGAGATACAGCTGCCAATAATGTTGACGATGGTGGTGTCATGGTTGAATGTTCACTCTGTGATAGTGCACCAAAGAGTAGATCAAGACCCCCTGATGACCAGATAGGACGGATCTGGCAATAGAAGGGCATTTTCTAATGATTTACCCCTGCCCTCCTATCGTGATGATTGCTGTATCATTGATGCAAGGGGTTGCATTTCTGATCGCAAGTATCGAATTGGGGGGTGTTTATCAATTGCAATTTCGAGGTTGGGAGTTGGCGAGAGAGCGGCGATGGAGCTTCTGCGAGATTGGAGGAAATTTTGAGAGCGATCGTACCTTTTATTTGGAGTTGCACTGAGATACGTATTTGGGGTTATCCCCTGAAACACTAGAAGATAAATTTAGCAAATTTTGTGTCAATTCATAGTAAAACGTGTGGTGTGGGCCAACAATAACTCAAGTGGATCCTATTTTCCTTAAAGTATATATATATATTTACATATGATATTCCTATTCCTTACAAACCCTAGTACATGTCTGACGGCGGTTCGGTATGGAAAAATATACCCTAGTATGAAATTTTCGACAACGGAAACGGACATCTAAAATTATAATTATACTATGGTATATTGATTTGCGGCAGGGTGATGTCCCCCCTTCTTGTATGGTACTGTATGAGGTGTGATAGTATGAGTATGACAAAAATCCATACCAGCATACTCAAATACTAACCCCAACCCCACACCCAATGTCAATAATCAACCTAATGGTGTCCACAGAAAAACGAGAACACTGAATGTTCCTTAGAGGCAAAAAAAGATGATGTTACAGATCAAAGTCCTAGCCTTACATATACAAATGCTGAGGGGTTCAATGTTCAAAGTTCAAAGTCAGAACACATTTGAATCAGCTGTAGTAGGGATTTGTTACAAGTCTACCTCCAAAGTGGAGGTAATATATACTTCTTATTCTTCACTATAAAATGCGTCATCCAGTCAAGACATATCTCTGTTATTCTAATTGGAAATGACCTCATCAACAAGGACAAAATCAGCGCCATGTGTACTTTGCCAAACAACAATGGTACCACAATCCGACACTAACTCCTTGGCATGCCATCACCATCACATTAGTAGTCATCATTGGTGGTGCAACAGGAACAGGTTTTTACTTTGCGCTTGAGCACTTTGACTTTGCTCTCAAGCGTGACCAGAGTAGATAGTGCCCCTGACGCTCTATAATCCAAATCAAATCCTCTCCCCCCACACACAAACACAGACCAGTGAGCACAACCACATGCTAGGTTTGTACACTGAGTGCTGGTGCTGAGTAAGTCCATGGACTTTTCTTGTGCCTTTATGTGTGTCAAGTACATTTTATGAGATTTGACAGCCATCCCCACGCACCACTTACTTCCCTTGTCACTTCCACAATTTCGTAGCCAAATCACCATTAAAATTGGCCTCCATCACTAATTACCTACATTCATAAGTTGCCGTGTGAAAAATTTAGATTTCACCATACTGTCCCTTAGCCCAAGTTAACTCTTGACATAATGACCTGTGATGCTAGTTAATTCCGTATTATTTTTTTCATATTAGGCAAAATAATATGAACTACTGACAAGTAACTATTCATGTCTGAAGGTCTTGTATGCACGGCAAAAGTTGGCCATATTAAGCGAAGGTTTGGCTGAAAAATGGGAAAAATTTAGGGTTACGTGATGAAAAGTCAAGAAAAATAGGGCAGAATTATTGTCGGCTGATCCATTACCCAAAACTTGATTTTGCGAATAAATATTATTGTCCAATCATTTTTTCATTCAGGTCTTCTATGGCACTGGGACAAGAATGCTCACTACAGGGTTTATTTAATACAGTTTTTCTAAGAGGGTTTCTGATGGCTACTAGTGTACTAGCCACTACTAGCCACCAGCAGTGTGTCGTGGCCAATTTTGTGGATTCTTCCAAAAGGCTTAGTACGGCAGAACCATACTCCGAATAGTATATTATGATTATGATGGTTCATTAATCACATATTTTCTTTCTGCTCCACATGCACCCCCAAAATTTGATACCAATTAATCTGATTTTGGCTGAGTAGTATCAACCTCAACATAAACCTTACGATGGATCAGAATGATAACAAATGAGAGAGGTACTTCTAATCTTTACACCAGTTTATGGTCTATTAAAATGATATGAATATTATACAAATTGCATCAATAAATAATCCTGTGAATATGAAACATCAAGTACACATAACACATAACTCATAGTCATGGAGTTGGCACATCTTCTTCTTGCCCTTCTAGCATTTTGACCATTTCATCAAGACGTTGTTCCCATGCACTCAACCTAGCTTCATGCTCATCACAATGTCGTATCCTTTCTTGCAGCTGCTGCTTTTGCACATTCATTTCTTCATTCCTCTTTTGGAGCTGAAGAGCAAGGTCCTTCAGTTTCTGTTTGCCAACAATGATTTCTTCCTGCTTCTGTTTCAGTTCAGCTTCCAAGTTGACCAGCATCTCTTCAGTCTGGCCAAGCTCTTGTTCTTTTGTTTCCTGGCGTATCAAGCGGTCACCCAAGTCTTGTTCTAATGACTTTAGTGCAACATTCTGCTGCTTAACGAGCTGGTATAAGTCGTCATTTTTGGTAGCTTCTCCACGGATGTGTTGTTCACGCAATTCCAGCGTTGATTCTCGTTCTTGAAGCGACTTTTGTTTCTTATGCAACCTTTCATTTTGGATAGTAATAGATTGCATCAGCTCTTTCAGTTTTTGAGCTTTCTGCTCGATGTGATGGTTCTTACTTATTTTCACCTGTTCCAACTCCTGCTGACAGGACAACTTGGCAGCCTCCAAATCCGATGCTTTCTTCTCCAGCTTTGACAATCGAAGTCGAAGATTTGACCGATCATGTTCCAACTCTATATTGAGAGTATTTTGTTCTTCAATGCTTGATTGAAGTCTAGCACAATGACTCTGGGAGTGCGCAAGTTCTTTTTTGGTCTTTTCTAATAGAGACATGCACTTACGCTGCTCTTCCATAGAGTCTGATAGCTGCTTGGCCAGCTTGTGTTTTTCTTCGGCCCACGATGCCAAATGCACACGAAACTTGGATATGTTCGACACGATAAGTTCAATTTGTGCATGGCGATATGACAGTTCATGTGATGCACCCTCAAAGACTGCAGCTTGACTCCTGCACAGCTGATTCATGGCTAATTGAGTCTTCGTTTCAAGTTGCTGCTTACACCGTTGCTGAGATGCAATGAATTCACGCGACTTTCGTTCCAGAGATTTATCAATTAGATCCTTTTCATGCTGCATTTTGGTGAGTAGATCTTGATATTGCTTCTCAAACGCTAACATGGCATTACGAGACTGCTCCTCCTCTGCACAGGATTTTCTTGCTTTTTCGGTTAGGACTAATATCTATGAAAGAGTTAACAAAAAAGGGTAAGGTCACCGCTCTTAACAACGAGAAACAATATGATCACGCGCACTTACTTCGTGAGATAGCATTTGTTTTCGTCGTGTGATATCTTCAAGCTCCTTTGATTCTTTCTCAAATCGAGTGACAGCATCGCTTAGAACTGGTCGCAAATTTGCAGCTTCGTCTTGAAGGGTTTGTAACCTTTTCGAGGCATCTTCACACTTGGATTGGAGATCTTTGTACAACTGCTCCTCTAGTTGAATTTTTGAATTGAGTACTGCTGATTGCTCCACAAGATTTTCTCTCTCTATGATTTCTTTCTCCTTTGTTTTCAATGACTTCTCTAAGCTAGTTAGAGTTGCTTCTTTTCGGCCGAGACTATCTGCTGTTTTCGCTAAGACTTCTTCTTTGGCAAACACTTCATTTGATTGCGATTGCAGGTCATTTTTTTCTTTCTGCATCAGTGCCTGAGTATCACTCAACTCTTTTTCTCGAGAGACAAGCTCTTTTTCCTTCTCATCGAGTGATTCAGTTCGTTCTTTGAGGTTTGACATTGCCTCTTCCAATGTATTCTCCTTATGAACTAAACGAGCCTGTTCAGCTTCCAACTTAGACATGAGCTTTTCCATTTCTGCCTTTGCTGCAATTAATGCTTTCTCTCTTTGATTGTGCTCTTCTAATGCAGTGTGCTTTCGCTGCATGTCAAGTTCAAGATCTTGCTTCATCTTGATGATTGTTTGTTTCTCTAGTATTAACGCATCCCACTGTGCTTGTAACTCTTCTTGCTTTCTCTGATTCGTTATTTCGTTGTCCTTTAAAACTTGAGCGCGCTCATTTATCTGGCTTTCCTGCTCGGAACAACAGGCCTCTCGGTCTGCAATAGATTTTGCCAGCAAGTCGATGGACTTGCGTTCGTCGGAAATGGATTTCGCCCGCTCCGATAGCTCTTTCGATTTAACTTTAGCCTCTTCCTCCTGCCTGCATACAACCTGCTCTCTTTCAATAAATTTCTCGATTCGAGTGTGAGCATCGTCGAGTTTCTGAGCACAGATTTGTTCTCTTTGTGACAATGCCTCTCCTGCTTCCACTAGCTCATTTTCAAGCTCTGTACACTCAGTTTCTCTTTTCGCTAATGCATTTTCCTTGTTGGAAACATCCTGCTCTCTGAACGACAATTGAGCCTCCATTTGTTGTAACTTATTTTCATGCTCATCGCAAGATAGTTCTCTCCTTTCAATATCATCCGCGGCATTCTTGACATCCTGCTCACGAGAGTTACAAATTTGCTCTCTATCAGACAGGGCGGTATCTCGTGCAGCTACATCTTCCACTTTTTGAGATAACTCCATCTCCAATTGGCTCATCTTTTTGAGAGCTTCTTCGAGTTCCAACTCACGCTTTGAACAAGTGTCTTCCTTACAAGCCAAATCCTTTGCTTGTGACGCTAGATCTCCCTCACGCTGGGCACATGCTTTCTCTTTGACAGACAGATTCTCCATGCGCGATTCTACCAAAGCTTCTAGCTTAGTGCATGCCTTTTCTCTATTTAAAAGGGTCTCAACCTGCTTCTTCAAGGAACACGAATACTCTTCCAACGCCTCCTCATCTTTCTTTAATTTTGCGGCTGTTTCAGATTGAGCTGATTGTACACGCAGAAGCTCATTCTGGACTAAACTAATTTGTTTCTTTTCCTCTGCTAGACTTTGAGTCTTAGTCTGCAATTGGCGCTCAAGCTCGAGAAATTTTTGTGACGATTCTATCTGTTTCTGCGACAACTTGTTCTTTTCCTTCCCCAATGCTGTGCGTTCCGCGTCGAGCTTCTTTTGCTGAATCTGCATTCGATTTTCTTCTGTACGGAGATTTTTGGATACTTCATCAGCATGCTTGACCAATTTAGTGACTTCAGACTCTCTTGCTTTGCAATTGGCGAAGGTAACTTCAGTTTCCTTTGTAATTCTTACCAAATCTGATTTTGCTTTCTCTAATGCATTGTAAGCCTCCCTTTTCTCCCTCTCCAATGCAGCCAAAACACTACGTTCCTCTTCTAGTTTCTTAGACAACTGATTCATTTGCCCATGCAACTCTTCATATTCAGTTCGCATTTCCTCCTTCTCCGTCTGGGCGAATTGCACATCCGCCTTTAAAGATGATAGCTCTTTCTCCCTCATTTCAATGTCGTCACACAAGTTGTTGTACCGATACGTATAATCTTCAATACTTTGCTTCAGCTTCTCAATTTCTTTCATTAAATCATTCTGTTGCTGCTTTACTGAATCAAGCTCTCCATGTCCCTTCTTCCATTGTAACACTTCTAATTCAAGCCTGTGCATATCTTTATCTCGTCCTTCAACAGCACCATTTGATGCATTGGTGTTGTTGCTCAGTCCATTAGGAGAGGTTTGATTGAAAAATCCAACAGCAGCACTTCGTCTTACTCCATTCGAATCCATCACCGTGGGTGTCACCAGTGGTTTATGAGTCCCATTTGGGACACCGTCACCCACAGCTCTCAGTCCGGCCAAAAAGGCACTACTCATACTCTCGGATGAATGAGAAATAATGGACAAATCCGCATCAAAGTGATTATGTTGCGGATGTGGATTCTGAGGTCTTGTGTATTTGTACGGAGATTCATGACCGTTGGCTACACTATTGAAGTCTTGGAGGGAAATATGTTCGTCTACAGAGTTGTAAGATTGCAGGAGGGAAATTTCTCCCTCTGGGATTATTGCGTGTTCACCACCAATATGTCTATTAAAATGTTGTGATGGACGTGTAGATCGTCTGCTGTGACCGTTCATAATTGGTGAAGTATTGGCCGAGTACGCATCATCTTGATTTTTTTGATCTGAGCCTTGGGCAGTTAGAGAATTGCGACCACCCGTGAGCTTCTGAGAGCCGTTGTTACCTTGCACAACTGAAAAAGAGTCTGAATAATTTAGCAAATCATCTTCTTCCACGGTGACGTTCAATCCACCAAAGGCAGACATAACTGATACCTTCCCCTCTCGTACATCCGTATTAGAAGCCACTCCTCTTGAATTGTTGTTATGCCGTTGTTTTCTCCAATGCGCCAAAATTGTGTCAGTATCAGCGGTAGAGAGCGAATCAAAAGAAGTCTCTTCGACTCTCTGCTGCTCCCCAGCTGAACCAGTACCACAATCCCCTTCCTTGGAATTGGCACTAAGCATAACTGATTCTCGGGGGGAGCGGGCAGGAGGCGGAGGCATTTGTTCTCGCGAGGAGGCGGTGCCGGGGCGGTCAGCATTGTTTGTGCTCATGATGTTTTTTTTAGCTATTGGTTATTGAGTGTCTCTTTAACTCCACGCGGGGTGAGTATCATAATCTCCGGAGACCGAGTGAATACCTTCTAGACTATTATTTCTGTCGCTGAACTACAACATAACAATTGTTCCCAGTGTTATTGTTGAAAAATGGATTAGCAGGCCATTTTGGGCCATAATTTTTGCTTTGCATGCCCACCCCCGCCCCGCCCGGTGAGCGGGCAACTCCCGCCAGATCAGACTTCCACAACAACACAACCTAACACAACTTACACAACCAACATCATAAAATGTTGGCTACATTCGTACTCATGGCTCTTTTAGGATGGTCATCAGCTTTCACAGCTCCCCATCCACGTCGACAAAGTGTAACAGTATTATGTCAGGCTCCGTCTGCACGTGTTCAACGTCCTCTCTTTTCTTCCTGGGACAACTTTGCTTATGACGACGATGATGACTTACTGGAAGTAGGTCCAGATGAAGGGTTTGTTGCAGCAGATGAGAATGATGATCCTGCCACCAAAGCTGAGGCCGGGATGTCTCTGGAGGCTCCTGATGTTGATTACGATGGTCCAGTTATTCAAGTGCCAGCAGGTAAGATATATGAATTCAAAAGTAACCAGTGACCATGAAGTACGAAGTACCAATTAGTTGATGTCATTACAAAATGTTTCATGCAAAGGTTCCCAATTAGAATTAAGTGAAGAGACAATTCAGGGTGTACTGGCTGCATGCAGGGAAGAGATTGGGTATGTAACTATTCTCAATCAAGACTGGTTTAGTACTATTGCATTAATTTTGAACTTTGAATACTTTCATTGCACTTTGCATACAACGCATTTAATAGGACAATGTTTGGTTATCAAGCTGAAAATAGAGGAGTTGGTATAACAGGTGGTGTTGACTTCGTTGAATTGGATGGGCCAACAGTCATCTTGCATCTCAAGGGAAGGTTCTGGCATCAACGCCCCACTGTGTTGGCAAGAGTAGGTGCATACTTAATGGCTCGCATTCCCGAGATTGTGGATGTTATTGTCGAGGATGAATATGAGTTAACTGACGAGGCAAATAATGCAGCAATATGAATAGGGCAGCCTCCACATTGATAATGCTAAACCTGACATTAAACTTATTATGTATTCCACTCCAAGTAAACTCAATGGCCTTCCACACAAATGAATACCACACCAATTATTTTGTCAGCGTCCTATACAAGTCCTTCAAGTTCACATTAGTCCTCTTATTTTCATGGAATACTGAATAATGGTCTAAAATATCCCTCCAAGCACCGATCCCGAAACGTTGCACACCATCCATGAGAGCTTCCTTTTCTTCCTGTGTATAAGGCACTCTTCGTTTTATCGGTTTTACAGAAGAACACACAGATGTCTTTGTTTCCGTGTCTGATTCAAAACTCAATCTATCTCTCTTTCGAAGAGGTGAAGCCCTTGCCTTTTTTGCAATTTTGGAACTGTTGCTTATAGAACTTGGCGTAGAAGGTGCATTCTCGTTGATTGAGGATAGTAGCTCTCTCTTTTTCTTGTTTTTAGCTTTGGCGATAGAAGGCCGAGTAACAGAATGTTTCATCGAAGGCCGAGTATGTTTCGTAGATTTCTCCTCAGATTCGTCATCACTGGACTCATATATCCTACTTTTATCTGGAGACTTTTTTGTCGGCGACATTTGTATTGGTATTTTTACAGTCTGCTTCTTTGCCGGAGGCTTCTTTACAGTCTGCTTCTTTACAGTCTGCTTCTTTGCTGGAGAGGGCACTGGCTTTGCGGAAGGTTTATCTACTTCTCCTTCCTTCTTATCATTTGCCACTTCAGTTTTTTCTTCCACAGCCCGTTCTGCTACCCCAAAATAACCTACCCGAAATAATGTAGGAGAAGGCAAAAAGATGTTGCACTCTTGGGCAAGTTGAGAAAAGTCTTCTTGCAACTGACGTAGAGGAAAATGTTCCTTCACCTCCATGGTGCTAAGTTTGATAATAAATGATTTCAAAGATTCTTTTGCACTGTTCACACTCTGTAAATCGATGCTCGAGAGGATTTTGTTGGGGATGAAAAAGTTGTCGAACCTGGTCAAGCTGATTCTCTGGAGTTCAGTTCGAATACTACCTGTAGCTTTTTTATATTCACTAATGCAGTCTTTTGGACAAGAGAATAAGATATTTGCTTCAGTGCTATTTTCCTCCAATTCTTGTATGAAGCAGTCGAGTTCTGTTCGCAAATGAACCAGTGCCTCCATTGCCTCCATACGTCTTGCAACACTAACGTAAAGGGCTTGGATGCCAGCCAAACGCTCTGATGACGCGTTCTTTTTCTTAGACAAATCTTTCATAATGTCATGCATTGAGTTCAAGTCATCCCTGAATCCCTTCCACTGTTCCTGTGAAAATGAAATCAAAGGGGTTTTTCGACATTCAGTCTCAGGATATGCAAATCTGCAACACAGATTCATAACCATCGTGGCAACAAATAAACGATTCCTGACGTGCTCATCTTTCAAAACCAATTCCTCATCTTCGTCTTCAACTCCCAGTCCATGATCCATCAGTTCCATATAGTAGTCCAGACGTTGCCCGAGAACAGCATATGCCTCACGCGACATATCTTTGACCATTATAATTTCATGACTCGTGGCGTCAACACAATCGGACATGACTTGGTATGGAGAAGGCGTTTCAGTAGTCTGAGTTGGTGGTAGAGGCAAGTGATTCTCTCGGATAAGAAGAGCCGGGCTCCTTAATCCTGCAGGTGGCGTCTTATCTTCGGCATACATTTTCTTTTGGGGGGTGTAGCTTTTGAATTTTGATACTTTCTTAGCTGAAGCTGTGCTCTTCATGCTAGAAGAAGGGGTTTTTTCCTGATTATTGTTAGATTCGGTGCGTAGGGAGGGCATTTTGTTCGTCGGCACGGACCGGCCGCATGGTTACCTTAGTTGGCGGTTGGCGATGAAGATGTCTAGTGGAGATAGAGTGGAGACAGTGGAGATTCTAGGTAGTCTTGTTTTGATACAAAGGGTATGACTATTGTGTCGTACCATACATCACGTGCACTGAGGAATTAGTACTAGAGGTTCTTACAATTGTGGCATCGGTTCAACGGAAGATCCGAGGTGTCATGATCGTTGTGGAGAGCTTGTCACAATCTGAATAATCTAATCATGCGATTGATTGTTGCTTCCTTATCATGATACTCGTCGTATCAAAGTAGTCTACTGCGGACAGTCCCCAACGGAACATAACACCTAAAACCAAAACAACCCACAAAACATTATTAGAGCTCTATCTTGTGCTCTTCTGTTTGCAAACCCAAGCAAGCCCCAATCA
Source organism: Cyclotella choctawhatcheeana (assembly GCA_036939855.1). Lineage (NCBI taxonomy): Eukaryota > Bacillariophyta > Thalassiosirophyceae > Thalassiosirales > Thalassiosiraceae > Cyclotella > Cyclotella choctawhatcheeana. The sequence continues at coordinate 10,077 of JALLPH010000165.1, forward strand.
TTCTTGTGACTGTACAACAGGTAACACAAGGTAACAGATAACTTATATATTTTACATCATCTTATTTCATATAATCGCAGGGGAATGAAAGCAGGAGTTTAAAGCTTATAAATTCCTCATCACTTCCATCATGCCAAAGACTGAAAGCACTCGAGTAGCTTGGGTGTGCCAACAGCAATAAAAATTGTACGTTTCCTTACATGCCTCCTACCTAGACCAATTCGAGAGGAACCAAAGCATCAGTTTGCTATGATAGGATCTTTCCATACTCCGGGTCACTGGGCTCTGGTCCAGCAACCTTGACAATGACACCAATAAAGTTAACAATATTGTTTTCTGCATCTCTCAGTGCTGCAATGAAGAGGCTGTTCCAGAATGGTTTCCCACTTGAAGTATAATTGACCATGGTCACATTGCAGTCTTCACCAGCAGCAACTGCTTTACGAACTGCTGCCACTTTCTCAGGGCTTGTTTTATTACCTTGCAAGAAGCGGCAGTTCCGTCCCAGAACCTCTTCTTGAGAGTATCCAGTAAGTTGAAAGAAGTCATCAGAAGCATACACTATGGGATTGTCATGAAGGCTGGGGTCAGTGATGACGAAACATTGCTGAGAGTTCTGGATGTTTTGAATGAGATTGAAGTCCTCCTTATCCAACTGCTTCACTGCCTTGTCTCTACCCAAGCCTGCTCCGTCATCCATCTCTCCATCATGAATGATGCTTGGCATCTTCTCATTCGCATTGCAAGTTGAGAGTATAGCTTGCGCATCTTCAGGTTTGAGACGCGACCGAACAATGCTTTTCAAGGCAGCATTTTCGTGTTGCAAGTCAGCAACGTCTTTCTGGAGAGACTCGAAGAAAAACTTTTTGCGAAGACGAGTGCGACGTGCCAGGATGCGATTGCGTTCACGACGACGATCGATTTGATCCTGACCTTTCCCTTTGTCTGATGTGGTTTTGGCTGCTGCTGCTGCAGTAGATTGAGTGTAAGTTGTTCTAGGAGTCTGAGTGGTGTTCTTGACCTGTGGCGCTATTGATGACTTACTGACATAGGAAGGCATAGCAGTACCATCGTCTACCCTAGGACGCTTGGCTTGAGGCAAGCTTGTGCCATTTGGCACAAGTGGGCGTAAAGTGCTAGCTTGCTCAGAAGCAGCAGGCTGACCTTGCTTGGGAAGCTGCATATATGCAGGTATTGGAGCAGCAGCCTTCACCACAGTCTGAGGCTGTTGAGGAGCATTTGTCATCTGCTGTTGTTGCTGACTCGCAATGATGTGTTGAACATGAGTTAACTCATTTGCCAAGTCACCACTTTCGGGAAGGTCATTCCCCCCCTGTTGTAGCTGTTCTGAAGCATCAGCTAGGGGGTCGGCAAAGCCGTCAAACGTGTTGTCAGCAGTTTGAGGGGTCACTTGACCTCCTTCTAGCTGATACCCATCACTATGCGAATTTTGTTGGTTTTTTACTTCAGGGCTATAAAAGGCAGAAAGTTCGATATTGAGCACACTGATTGTGAAGTAATCAAAGGTGATGGCAGGTTTCAAACATCAACACAACATAGATAACTCCTTACCCCATGTCAAACATCCCCCCTCCATCTTCCAAGAGATACTCTGCCAACAGATCGAAATCAAGTCCGGCATCCATGATATTGCTACTCATGTCTTCGTCAGTATCTCGAGCAGCTATATAGTTTGATTCCAGTACAGTTAGCGAGTTCGTAGGGGGTGCACGTGAAATGGCGGCTGGGCTCATGTCCAGTGTGTTGACGTTGAATTAAGGCGCACCACTTTTAAATCCTATAATTAATTAGGACACAATCTACAATGTTAAGACTGCAGGTGTTTTGGGCGTGCTGTTTAATAGATCGGTCAGTTGTACCGTTTGATACGATTCTGTATTTCTGATGGGTCGAAACCTGTCGAAACTTAATATTATGTTCTCGGGCGGTTCTTGGGATAAGAGTTCTTGATGGCAACCAAATAATAGATAAATATATCGTTAACAGCGACGGCTGTTAGTTCTGTTTTAGCTGGGGCTTTATGCGATATGGCGATACGGATGATGGATATCGATGATGGCCGGCAGTTTCTACATAGCGGCCATGTCCGTGAAATCCCATGTCATCACTTGATGTCAACGCTCTTCTCTTCTTCGGGGAGTCGGGGTGTCAGGTGGCTCGATTCCTATGTACAAATCACGGAAATAACTTCAACCTTACTTTGCAAGAGAGTGAATGTGAAATCTGCCTTGTCACAGCTCTTGTCACACTAGATAATAATCTATTCTCTTGTCTATTCATCTTTTTGTTTGCCTTGGCTTAAAACCAATATATAAATTTTAGTTAATCATGATCAACTTTTGACAGCAACACTCTTACTGCTGAAATTCAAACAATTGAGTTAACTACATACACCGTTATTGATAGCTTAATGATTTTCCGATATTCCATAGTAGAAAGTAGCCCCGAAGAATCAACACGGAGAGTAATAAACAGTAGTACAAGATTTAGTCTTGTACCGTTGTGTAATTCCCAAAACCATCATATTGTCTTTGATCGCCGTGCAGTACAAATGATTCAACGCCACATGCTGCGGCACAGGCAGAGCCGCCGTATCTTGCAACTGAGGTGGCTTATTCAATATAATGTGTCTCAAATGAGGCGGCAACGGGGGAGGTTCTTTGGTGTATTCATCCAAGTCCGGCATGGAGTGACCATAGACTTCTCCGTCGCTGTCCCTTACCTTGCCAGTGCCTGAGAGGGAGTCATCATCCGCTATGGATTTGTCCGCCTTGTAGCAGTGATAATCGGCCGCAGCCCTTTCCTTCTCAAACTCTTTATCACCAGTGTAAGGCTTGAAGTCGGTTACGTCAATGAAGTTATTGATACGTCCTTCGATATCGGCAACAGTGGGTTGATCGGGGGCGAAACGCCATTCATCATCAACAATAAACTTAAAGGCGTGCTTCGCCCGTTTCAAATTGTGTATATACGTAAAGTCATTCCCTGACCGATGCATGGGGATCTGTCGTTCCCACCCATTGAAGGTGCCGGTAATGTACACGTTCCTCCCCCCGTGCTCCCACCGAAATACCGTGGGGACGGTATCCTCCTCGGCCGCGGCGATCGTTGCCATGTCCACCGATGAAATGCCGGCGTTGTCCAACTGCGATGATGTGTCTGTCATGGACATGTCCGACGCACTCTTCTTCATCTGGGGGTATTCGTTGGGATGTTGCTGCTTGTATCCCACGGGAGCGGCGCCGTCGGGGGCTCCGGATGGTTGGGAGTGCGGATGTGCCGAGCGACGGGAAGATGACATGGAGCTTCCCGCTGCTGTGGTTGGCTGATTTCCCATTGTTAGCTTTAATGGAGAGGAGCTGAGGAATTCTTTGGCGGATGAGACGCTCTATGGATTGACTGCTGCCAGTACAGCGGCGGTGACCGCGGTGAGATCAGGCTACGACGGGACGACGGACGACGGACGACGGCCGACGGCCGACGGCTCGCTACGATAGGAATGCCACAGAATGCCGCGCGGTGAGAAGTGAGGGTGTCAGCTTGGTAATGAAAATTACCTGTAAAAGTCATGATGTATTAGTTAATCAAAAAAGGTAAATCCTCTGATGTCCATAACACGAGCCTCTCTTCCATGCCTGCACCGCACCTGCACCCCCTGCACCGTCTACCGTCATTAAGATGTTGTTCATTTCAATATTGAAGACATGCATCATTCTGCAATTAAGTAAGCACAAAGTCCTGATCAGTGCTATCGAGGCTCCACCATTGCAAGCTCAAGTAGAAAATGTGCAGTAAGTAAACCAGCAGTCCGATTTTAACCGATGATAGCCGATGATGCATGATTAAAACTCGCTTTTGTTAACACCATTGATTGTTGCCAATGATGAAATAGAGAGGGTGTACCAGAAAGTCTTAGTCTTGATGAGCAAGAACAAATTAGAGCAAAGTTACATGCTCACGTTGAGAGGGAGATGCTGAAGATACTTTCCACTGATGGTACGAATTTATTGCTCTAGTTAATCATTATTTCAATCATCTATCTAGGTTGCATTTTTATCGAATCGTGTCATTATATTACTCTTCAATTTTATACAGGTGTTTTGCCAGCTGAATTCACAATCAACCTTCCAGGTTAGTAAGCACGGACGGGATTGGGATCTCCTTTTCATTTCTATGATTTACTAACATTAGTTGTCGTAGACACTTCAGGTGCAGGTGCTGAGGTCATTGTACCAATTGATGGGATGATTAGTGACGAACATCGATCAATTACCTATCACATTCCAGCTTCTGGACGAGATGAGAATAAAGCGGACGCATTTCGTGCAAGTATCATAACTGAACCAGATCAAAAACGAAAGAATAAGGCTATTCATTCTAGTTCTAGCGGTTGGCCTGATGAATCTAAGATAGACCCAAACAAGGAAAACGGAAGCAAGAATCCGAGTACAAAAGATAAGGCAGGAGCGCTGCCTCCTTTGATCAATCATGATGAGGTATTGAAATCCATGAAGTGGACATCTTACCCTGCCAGTGGTTGCTCCCAAGCCGAGCATAATAAACTTGTGACAATGTTCAAAGGCAAAATTCCAGCCAGTTTTTCTAGATACAACTGCCTACGTCTATTACTCGAATTAAAACATCATCAAACAACATCACTTTGGACCGAAAGGGCAGTGTTGGAGGAGCTCTTCTTTTCCTTAATAAGCTTCTCGGAGGAAAATATTTTGGACACAGCGAATTGGGAAGGCCACCCTCTTGTAAAACATGATACCTGGCTAAGTGATGTGCATCACTGCCACTGGGGAGGGGTGACTTGTGGCATCACTACGATTGGTGTAGCAGAGGGAAATCAAGAAAATTCATTTGATAATACACATGAAACCGTCGAGGAATGCAAGAAGTCACGCCTTCGGGCTCGTCATAGAAACCGATGTGATCGTAGAAGAGTTTACGATGGGTGGACATGTGGTGAATGTCCACCACTAGATACTGTCACGAAGCTTGATTTGAATAAGTTGGGCTTCACCGGGGTCCTGACCGCGAATTTGTATATGCTGACTCATCTCAACCGCATTAATGTTATGGGGAATTTAATACATGGAGGATTTCCTGACACTTTTGAGCAGTTTAAGTATTTGGAATTCATTGATGTCTCAAGAAATCAAATGTCTGGTTTATTGCCAGAACATTTGCCAATGTCAATAGCAGAGCTATGGTACGTGTGTTTAAATATACGTTCATACCTTTCTATGAAGCTCATATTCAAATGTAACTTACTTTTTCAATCATATTTTAGGCTAGAGGAGAATCACTTCGTTGGTGCGATTCCCAAATCGATCGCCACCAGGAAGGCGCTTTCTTATGTAGATCTGAGCCAAAACTCACTTACAGGAACAATACCTAGGGACATTGGCAAAATGACATGGCTAAATAGCCTTTATTTAAGCAGAAATCAGCTCAGTGGCAACATACCAGACTGGTAAGTTGTTGTTCTGTATCAATTTTATTTTATTATGTCTCATAGAATCATTATTGCGTATGAATATTATTTTTCTCAACTGTCCTACTCTAAACACCTAACAGGGAGCCGTCAATCTACTTGCGACTTCTTGATCTCTCGCATAATACCCTCACCGGAACTCTGCCACTTAGTATAGCCCAATCTTTGTATGCATTAGATCACCTAGATTTATCAGATAATCGCCTCACCGGCAGCATCCCTGACTTTACGCACAACAATAACAACAATAATGTGGTTAATCTTACAGCTAAGTAAGTTCATTTGTAGTAAAAGTTCGCATTTCTTTCAAATGATTTTCCTTATACTTCTGTTTCGGTAGTGAGTTTATTGGTGAAATCCCATCAGCACTATGCAAAAAAGGCCCATACGCACCAATCTTCGGCTGTGACGCTTTCATTTGCCCCAGTGGAACTTACAGTCCTTCTGGTGCTGCTTCTCAATTCGGCAAATGCGTTCCATGCGAAGGTGGCACTACTTTTTTGGGACAGACCTCATGCACTGCATCGGAATATGTCGTCGGGGATTTAGATTTTGATGGGACTTTATCACAGCGTGAGGTGCTGCAGCTGCTCTTCACATTTACGAATGGATTTGGGTGGGGGAATCAGTATACAAAATTCTGGTCTGATATTCAAACCCCTTCATGTGACCTTCCGGGTATTACATGCCAAGATAAATTTGTCACAAAAATCAACATCACTGCCAGCATGTGCACAGGCATTAATAATAAATATAGTGACATGGGCTGTGCTGGGCTTCCATCAGAACTGGGCTTACTGTCCAAATTGAAGTTGTTGTTTATAAGAGGCGGCGATCAAAAGCTACAAGGATCCATTCCCAAGGAAATATCATATCTCAAGCATCTTGAACACATTGATCTTGAAGGATCAGCAATACAAGGACCGTAAGAATTTCTTTCTGTGAAGTATTGCGACATTGTAAAATTGCTAATTTTTGCTTCTCTCTCTGCACGTCATGACAAAAGAATCAACGAACTTGCAAATCTGGAGTCATTACGTGTGCTAAACCTCCAAAGATCTTCCGTCTCTGGGACGTTACCTCCTTTTAATTCAACGAGCTCTTTGCGCGTACTGAATCTTGGTCAAAATTCTTTGGAAGGCAATATACCTTCTTCATACGGACATATGAAGAAGCTCGAGGAGCTTATTCTGGTAAGTCAAGATTACATCTATAAGAGTACTCTTTTCCTGCTCTCTTCATAAGATCTAATGACTCCACTCTAATTTCTGATCATTTAAGTCTAGAAACAGACTCACAGGTACAATCATTGACTTCAGGTCTCAAAAGCTGGTGAGTAATTATGTCTATCTGGTATCCATGGCATTTTCACATTCAACCGCACTAAACCTTATCTGTTATGCCCTGTCATAGGACAATCTGGAACTATATGGCAACAATTTGTGGGGCACAATTCCAGATAGTCTTGGAAGCTGTTCCGGATTGAAACGAATTGATCTCTTCGCTAACAAACTTTCTGGTACAATACCATACAATCTTGGATCTCTTTCGAATCTCCAAATCTTGCATTTAAAGGTAAGTTTGGTACGATAGACCCAAACAACATGGTCACATGGATGTTATGTTCTAATCAGGTATACGTTGTATTTCATAATTGTTAGTCAAATTATTTAAGTGGATCATTGCCTTCGAATCTTATAGATGACATGGCCAATTTCATTTGGCTAGATGTATCCGAAAATCAGATTTCAGGCACAATTCCTGAATCATTTGGAAAATCAACTTCATTGAAAGATCTCAGGTTTGTCATTTGCTTGTTGGGAGGTGCTTGTTTGTGCGTCGCTTACCATACTCTCCCCTTCTCTTAGGCTCGGGAACAATGAGATTTACGGACCAATACCAATAGATCTATGTCGCAACAAAGAAATCAACGACGGCCCATCTCTCGGGGATAAGTATGGATGTGACCACATCGTGAGAAAGGAGTTGCATACATACTATTTCGAATCACTAATTATATATGCTTACAAATTTTTTTCCAGCTTTGTCCGCTTGACACCGTATCACATGCAGGTTATGCAACCACCACCTCGAAATGTGTACCGTGTCCAGAAGGTCAATCAACGTTATTTTTAGGTAAGAACACTCGCTCAATAAGCTTTCTGACATCATGCTTTGACAATAAGAAATAACTCGACGCCTGTTACCCGTGTTTAAGGGAGTGACAAATGCCGAGAGTTTAGTAACGAGGAAATTTTGAGGATGTTGTATGCCTATCTAGGAAGTGGTAATGATGAATGGAATGAATCATTCCGTAAACTTGATCCAGCGTCCAATGTTTGTGAGTGGCATGGAGTAACCTGTGAGGATGGAGAGATTAAGGGGCTTTCCTTTCCAAATTCTGGAATGAATCTGTGAAGTAGATCGTAACAACTGAGCCACGTTTGGTTTTTATTCCTGATAACACTACATATCCTCATTTTAGAAGCGAGTGTAACCGATTAATCTGACCCTTTCAACAGACACTCTCACCCCATTTTTTGGAACAAAAAAGCAGTTTGACGAGAGGGTGAGCCAGTGAGAGGTAGGAGAGAAATAAAGGGAGGTGCCGTGGAGTAGCCAAGCACAGCAAACTCAAAAGGTTTGTGGGCCGTTTTTTTCCACCTCCTTAAAATTTTAAATAAATTTGCACTGGAGGCTAACCTGAGACAAAATGAATAACATTCGCCGTGGACACAGCAGCACAATCAGCTCCGCATTTATAGTGGCAGGACTGATAACCTGTGTCTTCTTGATAACTCAGTTTGCGACAATCACAATTGCCTCCAATGATGCCTTAAACTTTGGGATTCTTTGGCTTTCGTCCCTCATTGCAGGGCATTTGTTTCAGATGTTGGATATCGCATTGCTTGGATCTCTTTTGAGTGGCATCATATTGAAAAATGCTTTCAACTTCACCGTTCATCCGCAACTTTCCGACGCAGTGAGGACAACTGGATTGTGCATCATTCTTCTTATTTCATCGGTGGAGATAAATGTGGATAAGATATGGAAGTTAGGAGTGGTCTTCTGTATGAGGCTGACCTGTTTACCGGGAATGATGGAGGCAATTACATCGGCCTCGTTAGCTGTGTTGTTATTTGACATGCCACTGAGTCTATCACTTGCTCTGGGCTACATCCTTAGTGCAGTCAGCCCAGCAATCGTTCTACCTGGTATGATGCGGCTCAAAGAGCAAGGGTACGGCGTTGAACAGGGCATACCGTCATTGATAATGGCTGCAGCAAGCTTTGATGACATCATGGCTATCACAGGATTCACAGTTAGCATAGGCATAGCGTTAGACACGGAAACTGAGAATATTTTTTTGTCGACATTTATTCATGGTCCATTGCAGATTTTTATTGGCGTCGCAACAGGTTGTTTGATGGCCGTCATTGTTGTGTTAACACGTTTTTCTCCACACCAATGGCAACGCACTATGATCGCATTTGAGTTGAGCATGATAGTCACGTATCTCTCAAAGATTGTACACTTAGATGGTGTGGGAGCAGTGTCGACTCTGTTTATGGGACTTGTATCACAATTGATCTGGCGACAGAAACAATTTCTGGAGCATATCGGTGCCAATTATACATTCACTGAGTCCAGTTGCACCTCCTACTTACATAGCATTGGCGATGATCTCAATACCGTGTGGGAAATAGTTTTCAGGCCACTATTATTTGGATCAATTGGATCTGTCTTGGACTTTGACACTATGCAAGCAGATACCATACTGAAGGCATGCGCAATTGTTTTCCTTGGTGTTTTCGTCAGATTGCTTACAGCTTATGCTGTTGTAGGCGGGCGAGGTCTCACAAACAAAGAACGACAGTTCATATCCGTAAGCTGGGTCCCAAAGGCTACTGTTCAAGCTGCGTTATGCGGATTGCCAATTTCATATGTTAAGGGCAGGATGTCGGAAAATGATGAATATATGCAACTTCTCATGTGGACAGAGCAGATGGCAGTCACTGCCATCCTTGCCATATTGATCACAGCACCTATCGGGCTACTATCAATTCAATTTCTCGGAACGCGTTTACTTTCAAGAAAGGAGCAGAACGAGTCAGCTTTGAAGGTTACTTCAAATGAACAAGCTCAAGCCTCTCACGATTCGGCTTAACAAATAAGCAACAACACCCTACGTGATTTAGTCTTGAAATTTTTTTTACTGATTCTTGTCTCATGTTGATGGTTGAAGGGGTGGCTGGGCATTGATATTAATGAATGATGATTTGATGGCCTGAAGAAATGATGATTTCTTGAATTTCTCAGTAATACTTTCTTCAATGCCCTGCTGGATCATCTCATAACGAACTTGCTCGGCTACTGGGCCTCCACCAAAAACCTTGCGCAGCGTGTCTCCTCTTTTGCCTTTTCCTAGTTCGCTATGAAGAAAGAGGATTCTTTCATCCAACTTCTGAGTGCCAAGTATTGCTCTTCGTTTTGCTTCACTTCTTGTTATCGCAGCTGATTGTATCAATCTATCTGTCGCGGCTTCCCACGTAAATTCATTCGCAAGTTCTGGAGTAAGAGGTTCGGGTTCGTGGGTCAAAGCCCATCTTAATGAAGCGGCAAACTCCCATCGATTTCTATAGCCTATGGAAAGAGAGAAGAAACGAGCATGCATAATTATTCATGGTCTCCTGCAAAGTTATTCCATCTTATCGCTAAAAGACTTACTGAGACAATTGGGGAACTTCAAAAAGAAAGAATTAGACTCGTGATGAGGTATCAAAACCCATTTTCCCATCGAAAGAGCCTCGAAGGTCGTGGTGCAAAGAACCTCAGAAATAGATGGATTTACGAAGACCTTGTATGCTCCAAGAGAAGCGTGATCCATTGGACCCAGAAATCGAGCAGGGATCGACTTCTTTCTAAATAATTCATGAAACGTTTTGGGTATGTTCATGTGTATAGATGGTGATTTCATGGAGCCAGGCTGTTCATTCGTAGTAGCCGATCTTGGTCTTCCGTGAAAGGCCCGTTTGATATCTTCCAAATCAGGCCCATCTCCAATTATGTCAATTGCAAAATAGTTCCCGGTACATTCATAGTAGAATTCCTGTAATTCCAACATAATGTCGAACCCTTTTGCCCACAGGATTTTCCCAATAAAGTACACTTGGCCTTCACACTCTTCATCTAATGGAACGGACTGATTCTGAGATGATGTTGTGAACAGTGGGCTTTTACCTTCTCGGATAAAGTCCTCTCTAACTCCATGCACATTGGCAATGACTTCCTTCTCTGGTGCGTATGCCTGAAGTACACCACTCAGTTTTATTACTTTATGACAATAGGCCCGAATCATAGCGGACGACATAACTTGGATGGCAGGAGCTGTCCAAAGACCATGGAATTGTCCACTGGCATATTCGATATAATTGGTGTGAATGATCCCAACAACATAATTAAACACCTTTGTCCAACCTTCTCCAGGGGCCCTATACCAGTTCACTATTAATTACAACAGAGAAGTTTGTGAGTCTTGAACTAGCATCAGCATATGCATTATGCCTATAAGTATTGAAAAATACTTACAATGCTCTGGCTCCTCAAGAATACACACTGCGTTTGATAGGTCTCCACCTTTCGCCTTAAGCACAGCACAAATGTCTCCCATTGCAAAGATTGATTTGAGCCCAGAGTGGTAGCGTGCAGGATAGAAAAGAATTTTTAAGCCATGATTAGAGTCTGCCTCATCTAGCATATTTGCATTCTGAAGCCAATCACGGATATAATCTTCTTGCTCTTGTGATGTAGTAAATGTATGATTTGATCCGTACAGCTCCAGCCTGTCTTCTTCAAGCTCCAGCCAAGGTATCACTAATGTAACATATTGCATGGGTACCACAGCATTTGCACCTTTCTTAGTTGTATTTTCACTCCGCACATACATTGATGTTGTTTCATTCTCTTGTTTACTGTTAATTGACTTCATTCTTCTTGATAAATACGCAGCCCTAAGCAGTGGGTTAACAGCAGTTCCAGTCCGCCAAGGAAGAGCAGCCGTAGTGACGACATATATACTACGGTTAGGCAGAGTCAAATCTGACTGAGGTGTAATATCATCATCGCTTCCATCTTCAGTTGAGTTGTTAATTGCTGCATCATTTTCATAACTAATAAGATTGAAACTGACTGCTGCCATCCGATCAAGTAGCATTCGTCGTGCTTCTTCCAGCTTTTCGTTCATTTTGCTTGCCAACGCTGCAGTTTTTTCTTTGACTTCTCTTCTACGCTGCCCTCTTCTGGTGTCACGTTTCTTTCTATTCCCGCCTCGGAAAACCTGGAATAGAAAGAAACGTGATGCCATGCCTGTCTCGTGCTCTATTGAAGAAGACGTTAAGTTGTGAAGTGACGTAGTAACATTATTGTGATCGTTGCTTGATGTTTTATCCGCATTGCACAGCAATAGTCCCCGGATGATGACAGCACACCACAAATAGAGCGATACTGGCTTTGGCATTGTTAAAGCCTTTGTTACCCAAACTACAAACTATTCCAGGCTTCCCGCTTGTGATAAAAGCTGATAAAAGGCGGGAAAGTAGAAAGTAAACCGCCCAACGCCCCGCCCAATCAACTAGAGATAGATTAACAAAAACGCAAAACAGAACGCTCAGATGTCTGAGAGTATTATTGACCACTATTAATCGAGCCGAGAACAATACAACACCACTGATGGCGCATTTCGTACTTCTTCTTAAGTTGAGTGAGCAGATGGCCTCGACACAATCCGTTCTAAACTTTGATGGCTGGGACGGCCACCCACAGTTTGAGACTTCAATGGTATGTGTATTACTTATAGTCATTTATCCAGAGTGTACAAGATTGTGTATCTCACACACATCATACTCATCACGTCAAAAACAAAAACAGAGCCTCGGTCGAGTAGCCCTTATTGCCAGCATATTGTGCACATTTCTCGGAATGCACCTGATGTTATGTCTTCAATTAACGCTTCATCACTTTGGAATAATACCAAGCAATACTTTAAATACATTTCCTTTTTGGACAGATGATACAATGCAGATGGCCTTTCAATGGACTATCTATGTAATATTTCTATGTACATTTCATCTTGGAGAATTCTTCACAACGGCAATATTCAATCCTGCCGTTTGCACTGGTGACTCTTTCATGGTTAACCATTCAAAGGCATACACAACTGCAGCTTTGGTGAGTTCTTGATCCTGATGCATAATGCACGTTTACATACGAAAAAAACAAACTAAATATTTCTCTAATATTATGATTCCTTTGTAGATATCTTGGACAGAGTTTATGATTCGATTCCTCTTCTTTCGCAAATATAACAACATATACGCAATTGCGCTGGGATTATGTTTTGTAGTAGGAGGACAAATTTGCAGAACATGGGCTATGGTGACATGTGGGGAAAGTTTCAATCATTATATTCAACGAGATAAGAAAGATAATCACTTACTTGTGACTCATGGAATGTAAGTGGCTGTATATTTAGTAGAGTTCAATTTCTTGTGTGAGCAACAATCATTCTCAACGTGAGTATAACCTGTCGCATCAGATATTCTGTGTTACGGCATCCATCCTATGTTGGCTTCTTCTACTGGGCAATAGGTACTCAGCTTGTATTATGCAATCCATTATCGACCGTGCTGTACGGACTCGCTGCGTGGACATTCTTTAGTAAACGAATAGTGTACGAAGAATCAACTTTGCGGGCTTTATTTCCTGGCGATTACGAGGATTATATGTCGAGAACATATATTGGTATTCCTTTTATACACATGTTTTCTATGAATGGAGTGGATGATAAAGAAGAATAAATTGTTCATTGGTTTATTGTTTTGTTTTTGTAGTCTGAGTCCAGCTCTTTCGTTCACAAATTACAAGTTTGTTCGGATATTCTATCAATCCATCTACTGGATTTAGAAATATATATAACACTCCTTTTTTGTTAGAGGATGCGTTCTTATAAAACCCCCCTGTACGAGTCGTCACCACACGCCTAACCCCCACCAAGTAATAACTCAAAAATGATCACCAGAATATTACACGCAATAACCGGCATCTTCAAATATTGTACCGCTTGCAACAATCCTATAGCCTGAACCTGAAATGGTCTCTCTGAGGGATTACATCCCATATTATTGACGTCATCTAGTCCGTATTTTGCGAGAAATCTTTTACGATGAAGAATCAATATAGAGTTTGTAAACAGCAGTCCTGCCTTTTTTAATGAAGAGAATGGCAGAACAAACAGAGTCAATGTGGAGGTTTATCATTTGCAAATATTCTAGGGCATGATGTTATTCTTTCAGATTCTTTCCATACCTTAAAAATGTTCCATAACGAAAATCCCATGGTAGATACCTAGATCTTCTTTCAATTAAACTCTTAACCAATCCAACTTGGAGTGTTTCACGAAGACACCGAACAAGAGAGCACTAGCAAGGTAGAAGAGTTAGACAGTGGCGCTTGCGGGTGGAGGTTTAAGAAGCGGCGGCTGGTTTCTTCTATCTTCTACTCTCTAGTTTGGTGGGTGGTGGTCGTGGGTGGTGGTGGTGGGAGGCAGAGGTATGTAGAGGTATGTAGCTAGGTAGGTGCGGCTGGACGGACCAATGCTACCTACCATATGTAGGTAGATACAGCTATGTACCTTGATGTACCTACCACTTACTTCTTAACTACACTATCAATGTCGTGTAAAGTAGTAGACAGCTTGGCGTCAAGGGAAACGAGCAAAGAAAACTCATGGGCTAATCGCTAATCGAAAGCTGATTACCTTTAAATTTTTTATCATTTACTGGTTCTCTAACAAATAACTGGTTCTCTAAAACAAATAACTGGTTCCCTAATAAATAACTAGTTTTGTTAGCAATTTAACTTGCAAAAACTAAAAAAACCGGTTCACTAATTAATTTCTAAAACACTAAATGATTTCTACCATTAAAGGTAATTCCAACTAAATGGCTAATCACAGAAAAACTTTCTCGTTTCCCTCGCCCCCCTTAAAATATCTAAATACGTCACAAAGAACACTAAAAGAATCGAAATTAATTAAGAGAAAAGTAGGAGCGGGAAGGAAGTAGTGCACTCTATTTACTATTTACTCAGACAAATACGGTCCGCAACTGCCCCCACCACTAATTCTCCCTCTCATCTTGCATCGCATCAACGAGACACCATGGCCCACTCTGACCCTCCACCTCCATTACCAACCCCGAATACGGCCCTAGCAGCAGTCAAACAAGCAGTCGCCACCGCCGACGATGTCCCTCATGGCTCCCCCGTCGAAGGCGAATCGCCACTGCCGCCCAGCTCACTGTTCTCCAGGTCGCATTCTCTCCCTGCGGCGAAGATAATATCTTTGATAATAGTGGTGATGATGAATGGTTGGTGGGGATGCAGGATGCAGGATGCAGGATGCAGAATGATAATACAACCGCATTACACCTTCCAAGCGTTGTAAGATTGCTTCAGACCTTTCATCTCCTTCGCGTTCCATGTCACAATCATCAATGCCTTTGAATAATTCTACTACTCCAGCGATTCGACGTATTGGTAACATCCCCTCTAAATACCTCGAATCCGACGCAGATGATGATGATTCCGACTACGACGGGGAGGACATGTTTCGGATCGACGAAGATATCATGATGCATCAATCTCTCGATCTGGGCACACTAAGGCTGGACGTTTCAAAGCTAATATTAGGCAATTTGGGCATTTGGGCGTGATTTAATTTCTAAACTTGAAACTGGAGGATCGAATGAAGTCGGCTGAAAATGAGCCAGCACATGAAATGTGCCATTCTCTTCATCAGGGTTGCACCACACCGAAATGGAGCTTTACCTAGGTCCATTTACCACTTTAATCATTGATTCTAAGTACTCTATCTATGTTAGTAAATAGAGGTGAAGAAGGTGTGACGTAATTTAATTAAGGAAAAAAGACGAAAGAGAGTGAAGTGGACCTAGTAAAGCTCTGGGACGCATGGTCCACAACTGCCCCCACCACTAATTCTCTCTCATCTCGCACAGAACCCCCATGAGCAATCCTCCGCTGCCTCCAAATACATGGCCCATAGTGCCCAACCAACCATTCTACATTCAAACCGCCTTTGGTCGGGCCATCTACAACCCATCGACCGGCGCCTGGTGCCCCATCTACGCCGCTCAAGCACCACAGGCCGCTCAATTGCCACCACCGCCACAGCCAAATCTTCTGACACCTGCTGTTGATCCTCCCAACGCCGCCTCCTCTCCTTTATCTCCATCATCTATCCACCTCCGCCCTCCGCCGTGCGGCAGTTGACATATACGCCGTCCGACAATATATGGTCGAGGCGTTAGAGGCACTATCAAAGCAAAAATGGAGGATGAGAATCTTTCATAAACAGCTTACATACTAGTGACAAGCCAACTTGGGTACTCTCGCATATAAAGCCATCCATAGTGCGTGGCATAGGGAAAAGACTATACCACCGATTAATAAGCTCCATCATTTCGTCTTGAGCAATTGCATGCTTCCCTGTCTCCCACAAGTACCTTCGAATGGTATGGCTCATACGAATTATTTGAAGAGTAATATCAACGTAAAGTTGTTCCAAGTGCTTCCATACTGTTGTGCTGATTTTTTCTTGTTTGAAGTGACTTATATTCGTGACAGATGGGTCGTGTATAAGGAATAAGCTTACCCATAATCTCCGATTACCTCGCTAGAAAGGACTCGAAATAATTGCCGAATAGTGTCAGGACTGTCCTTGTCCTTGAAGGCATAAGTGAACCCTCGTCGAATCCATTGGTAGAGCGAAGAACATAATATCATCAGCATCAGCATTTGAAATGAATTGACGCCAGGACACTGGAATGATGAGAGGACGTCCGTCTGGTTTGAAGTTTGAATACTTGATTGAAAGCGATGTGAAATCCATCATTTCTTTTGAGTTGTGCCTGTTCTTGTGGTTATAGATTGATGCTCAGTGTCGCAAGAGATCGTCACATCAAAGACATAAAAACCTCTTGTCTGTATGCATTATAGTTCCAAACACTGAGCAGCGAACTGGAAGTTGTCTTGCCACCAAGCGGCTGTGTTATTCACTGCAGTCTTGGACATGTATGGTACAGTTTCAAAGCGGTACCCTCGTGCACAGTGATGATATCTTCAAACATCAATCTAGTAAGACGTTGAGTGTCAGTTGTGTCTAGATTTACAGCATCTAGATCTTTGTAATCTTTGTCATCAACAATAGCAGCCTGGGATGAAGCTAGAGTGACACGGACACCATCACCTTGCTCGGCGTCACCTGTTCAAACCGTTTAAAAGAAGTATCAGTCTCGGGAATGGGTGAATGCACCGATAATACTTCGGCCCGTGCCCAAGTATGAATTTTGCTGTGAACAATGCTTCTTATATTCCATTGAATACGTTGAGGGTCGATCGGATCAAGAGATTGCATCATGATATCCTCGTCAATCTGAAACATGTCATCCCCGTCGTAGTCGGAATCGTCATCTTGAAGAGGTCTATTTCAGGTCGGAATTGGTCAATGAAATGAATTGGTCGGGAGAAAATCTGGAATATTGACACCAACCTTAACATTTATTCTACTATAAGTTAAATCAC
>JALLPH010000166.1:0-27177 GCA_036939855.1 Cyclotella choctawhatcheeana
TGTTAAAGATGAAACCCGGCCAACCTAGAATGGGCCTAAAAGAACAGAATGGTATATATGGTATAATAATACAGTGCGTAACTTTGTCCTATGATAGACATGAATATGAGCATAAATACAATAACTCAAAGACTATATATGGTGTAATAATACAGTGCGTAACTTTACTAATAGCACACATTCATGATGTCATGTCTGGTCGAGTAGTCCTATGATACACATGAATATGAGCATAAATACAATATGTAATAATACAGTGCCTAACTTTACTTCGAATGACTGGGAAATAAGATGTTAGGAAATTTCTTGGACACTACCACGAATTCGTCGAAATTGATTGTGCCATCATTTCGCTTATCACACTGTGCAATTATAGTCTCTGCCTTTCTTGCTACTTCAACTTCTGTTTTAGCCAAATGGTTTGCACGTAGTATTTTAACTAGCTCTGTGTGAGTGATGGCACCGGTGCTGTCTTCGTCATAGAGGAGGAAGGCAAATTTCATTCTGGTGATAACAAGCGATAGGGTGTGCAACATATAGTGAGCATTCGTGCCTCGGAATGTTGGACATCATTGATAAAGCCAAATGATGGAAAACTCACTTGTCATCCTTTCCAGCACCCGTAAAATTTGCAAGTGCTATCAGTAACTCCTTCGCATCTATCAAGCCAGACCTATTATAATCATACATTTTGAACAGTTCCTCACATTGGACACTAGGTTCGACCTGAAGTACTTCGCAAAACTCAGTGTAATCCATCACGCCAGATTTCTTCTTATCCAACGTTTGGAATCTACGGTGAGCTCGTTTAATCGACTCGGGTTTCAAATAGTTATCTCGAGCAAACTCATCCAATGCCTTTCGCTTGGCATTGCGTGCCTTGACGATTTCAGGTCCCGATTGCGGCGATTGCATAACATTGGTAAAGCTACCTCCTTGTCCTCCGCTCCGCTGTAAACCACTGATATTGATATCAGTATTTCCCATGATTGAATGGCGTACCGCAGATCCTAACCCTGCAGGAGGATTGCGTCCTCCAGTAACCATACGATAAAATTCATCAAATGCAACTTGACCATCTCCATTCTTGTCGACCATACGAATCATTTCATCTACCTATGAATAGAATACTCAATGATAAGATTGCCCTGTAGTCACAATATTAACAACTCGTATTCTCACCTCTTCGTCTGTGGGTCTCTCACCAATGTTGAGTAAGACATGCCGTATTTCTGCTGCTCCAACATAGTTATTCTTATCTAGATCAAACGATCGGAACGCTTCAATAATTTCCTTCTCGGTAAACTCATCGCCTAGTCCTTGTAAGTTCACGTCTTCGTTTTCCTTTTCGTTGCGGTTTGGCATAGGTGCGAGTCTTTCTTTGTAGGTACCATGCCGATAAAACGACGCAGAAACAGCTAACTGACCAGCATTGTGATTTGATCTATCCACGATCTCGATGGTACCTTCGTAGTTACCTTGTGCAACCCAGTCTAATATACCAACACGAGCGCATCCCATGAATTTGTCGTCTCCTACAATCTCTTTATCCATGATTTCAATCTCTAGTTCACGCTCTGTGGTTATCTCCCAATCAAACTCTTCGTCCCATTCCTGTGGAGAATAAATCATTAGTTTGACAGCATATGATGAATGAAAATACTTCACATTATACTTACAGGATTCTTTCCGCCATTTTTGTGTGTTCTTGTCTTGTACTCGACACTGCCAAGTTTCAGTGTAACATAAGGATCCGCTCTACCAAACACACCCTGACCAGCTTTGAGATTGGTCCCTTTTATTATCTTAAGTACAAGCTTGCCAAAAGGATGCTGAGGTTGTGGAGTAATTGGGGGTGCCTCAGAGTGAATGTGTGGCGGCGGTTTTCCGAGCGGAGTCGGATGTATTGGGCGGTTATTATTCACCAACAGTGGCTGAGTTCCGACCTCACTTGGAGAATCAGAATAGTTTGGATCACGTATTGGCGTCATTGGTGGAGCCTTGAGGTGTCCAGGAGATGGTGGTGCTGTTGGCCTCGGTAGTTGAGGTGCTGGTGGATCAATTGACTGATGAATGGATGGACGTCCAATATAACGGCCGGGAGGTCCTCCAGGCGGTGGTCCTCTTGGCGGTGCAGACGGAGGTGGTCCTCTCGGGGGAGGTCCGCGTGGAAGTGAGCTATTCATGCTCTTGTTGAATAAGAAAATAGTATGAGAGATGGAGATACTTAAATCTCGAATATCCTCAGCAACACAAACATATAACTCACCAGCCGCATTGGTGACGGACCCGATGGTGGCGGCCCACGAGGCATGGGACTATTTGGTGCAATGCCAGGTGGTTGTCCCGGCGGAAGAGGTGCACGGAATGACGGTCTGCCGGTTGCTAGAAGAAGCTTGTAAGAGAAAGTGAACAAACATACCGAGCGAGATAGGCAATTCATTACTTACACATGGGAACACCTGGAGCATTCGGCGGAGGTCCACGAGGTCGAGGACCTGTAAAAGAAGTTCGTCCTGGCGGGCCGCCTTGAGATTCCAGAAAGAATTCAACGTTAGCACACGACGAGATTTCATGTGGCCTTTTTCAATGTTTGTCCTGGTGAATTGAACAAGACGAAACTTACCTGGGGGTGGACGTGGAGGAGTTGATTCCATCACTGACTTCCAAGTATTTAAATACTTCCCAATACTGCCAAGTCCTTCAGAAAAAAGAGGACAAGAGAGAGGGGGTTCGAAGGGCGAACCCAAAAATCCGAAGAAAATTTTCACGTCAAGTTTTACGAGCCAGTGAGTGTGACTGGTATTTATAGAACAACAACGGGTCAACTGAAACCTTATGCCTGGCAATAATCAGCAGCCTAAAACGTTAGGCCCTCGTGCCATCCTCAAGTCTCAACGCTATCGAGACATCGCAAGAGCGCAATACGAAATCAAGTTGGAAGAGAGTAGTGTTCACCAAGATGAGCCCTTGCAATCTGAGGCCGAATCAATGAACATTCACGCAACCAGTAGGATTGTTCGTCCATCTTGTCTGAATGTATCATCCGAGGAAGATTTGAATGAAATGCCTGGTAAAGCAATTGGACAAGCTCAAGCTGTGACATTTTGGAGGGCAGAGCCTGGGACTCAGAAGCCACACTTTAAATGCACCTCTTTTACGAACGACATTAAAGATTCAAGGATTCGATACAGCGAAGAAGCCCACGAGTAGACCTCTAACAGAATGTTTCTTTAACCTCCATATCTTTTTGCTCATTTAATAATAGTGCTTGTCCGAATCTATCTAATGCTTTGACTATTTCTCCTGCGATTACCGGATCATACATGGAATGTCCACTACCCAATACAATGCGTAGCTCAAGCTCATTCCATACATCATGCAAGTCTAAAGCAGTGTCGGGAGGGCATATTGCATCCAGTCCACCTTGGATCGCAATGCATGGTGGTAGGGTCATAACATTGGGCGGGAATTTAAGTTTGCTTGAGTGCATTGTTGGTGGAAGTAGAGATGAATACCAAGATTTGTTCATCGAAGATAAAGATAAAAATGATCTATATGGATGTATGACGTAGTTGTCATTCGTAGAGTAATAACATGTAAGCATTGCTTGAGCAGGGATGAATGATGCTGGGTCAAATGTACTGTTGCTTGAATTTTTTGAGTGAGTTGATGCAGCTGTAGTTTCACTAGTCTCTGTGATACTCTCTATTGGTAGCGGTTCAAATATGATTGTTGCATCATCGGATATGTAGTCTTTTTCAGTTTGATTTCCTTGCGACGTGGAATACCTTCGAAGTGATTGAATATCACAGCTTTTCACCACGGGATTTGTTTCGGTTGTATAGACTAATTGGTTGTTACACACCTTTGCATCTTCATAATGCCACATTTGCTCTGCCGGATCCCAAACTAAAAGCTCTGTATTTGTTTCATTGGTATTGTCTTCTTTTGAAGGATACCCGGATGCATAAATACCCATCTCCCATCTAAACCATGTTTGAGCAGCCTGGGCACGAATCAATGAATTGGATCCCAACAATCGATGATAGTATTGAGTGAGTGCATTTCTATTACGCCCGATTGCCGGTTCCTCATTTGACGTGTTTGATACGTCCACTCCATTACAAAATCCTTTCCATGCCTCGCCAAATAACTGAGATGCCCTCTTAAGGTCTGATGTATCCGTCGCTTTGGTATTTTCTAATCTATTACCATTCACCAAGTCTCTTAGGTTTGAAGTTCGTATTGGATACCTATCTCGTGCGGGTGGGTCACCAAAGAGCCAATCAATCTCCTGCGGACGAAATAAGCATACACCTCGCAAGACCATAGATCTAACATGACTAGGGTATGAATGAGCATACGCCATTGCTAAGGTACACCCCCATGATCCTCCAAGAATGCAGTCCCATGGTGTCGCATCATCTTTAAACAAGTGCAGTCTTAAACGTTCCACATCTTGCACCAATAAAGACAGCGTGTTACTTAACACTTCTCCCTTTGGAGTGCTTTTGCCACATCCACGTTGATCTAAAAGCACCACGTACTCATATAATTCAGGAGAAAAGAAGTTAGCATGTCGGGGGAAGCATCCGGCACCTGGACCTCCGTGAAGGACTAGACCGACAAGGCCTCGGTTTGTCTTGGGATTGGCAAGCTTTTCTAGACTATCAACGTTTCCAGCGACATCATCAACTGGTATTCGATGGTGAACTTCGTAATAGAGCAAGTGCGGAGATCCCTCTTCCGTTTGTAATGTGCCATTGAGAACTCTCGTCATGATTGATGCATCATCAAGAGCATCATCGACTCTTGGTGGTGGATCATACAACGTTCGAAGTACGTGGTCTGTCTTTGTCACTGTCTCATGCATTTCATCAACAGCCGACGACGCCAAAGACCCACGTTGATGACCATGATGTTTCAATGGCAATACCCAAGCGTTTGCTAAGAGATGATGAAATGATGTGGAGCAGATTCCTATCAATGATGTGAAACCCAATCCATGTATGGCCTTCATAGTTCATAGGGTTATGATTGGTTGCTATTGGTTGCAGTAGGCGGTGCTTATCTTGATCCAAGAAGAAGTATAAGTGGTCAATGATGGGTGATGGTCAAGGGCAGAGGCTATGTTGAATTAGGAGGTAGCGACTCGACAATAACGTTCAATTATTGGTAAAGGTACCCCCAAATAATTCAGCCCCCTCAATCAATAGTCAAAACGCATCCTTCATTACTTCCTTCTGATGCTGCCGTATCACTTCTTATTATTCGCCCTATTGGGATTCGAAGCAGGCTCTGCCTTCACATCATATACAAAAAGAAAAGGATACATCAACTTACTCGCTCCTCTAGACTCATTCGATGCCGACTCAAATGCTCAGACAACCTGTAACACAAGCATCGGCAACAACTTAAACAATACAGTGAAACACAAAAGAACAAGAATACCCATACTATCTTATCGAAACAATTACGTGATTGTATCTAAGCGAGCAGGGTTATCGATGCAAAGAAACTCTAATCGCTGGGGTCATGCAGCTAAAGCACCAGCATTAGAAACTTTGGTTCGTAAACAGTTGGGTAGAAAACCATATATAGTTCACAGACTTGATCATCGCACAAGTGGTGCAGTCATTATGGGCTTTGATTCTTCAACTACAGGAAAGTTGCATGGGAGGCTGCGAGATGATGGAGCAGTTAAGCTCTATGTGGCTTTGGTTAGAGGTGATTTGAGAGCCATGTTTCAAAGAGATGGCGTTTGCGTAGATGGGGAGAGACTGGATGATATCTTGCCAAAATCACAAGCAAAAGATGAGACGCAATCTTCGAGGCGAGAATGTTATGGAAAAATAACTATCGATCTTCCAATCAAAGTAGATGATGTTGAAAAGGAATCAAGGACTGACTTTTACTTCCTGTCATCTATTGATCTCAATGAAAAGTTATCGTCGGAAGAAGAAACGAACAGTCCATTCTTGAACAAATCATTGACTCTGCTCTTATGCCGTCCTAGAACTGGACGTATGCATCAAATCAGACGACATGTACAAAAAGGATTGAACAGCCCCATCATTGGTGATTCACAACATGGAGACAGCCGTGTTAATCGTTTTTGGAGAGAGACTATTGGGCTAGACAGATAAGCTTTACATTGTTGGTACATTGATTTGCCCCCATCAATAGACCACAATGACGAGGATGGCGGTGCCATAAAGTGCATTGCACCTTTATCTGATGACTTTATAGATGCATTGCGCCACGAGGATTTGAATGAGCTGTGGAGCGAATGTTTACAAATAGAACCGCAATTAGGAATGGAGCCTTATGATGAGAAAGGTTGCACTTATGGAAGACACTATCGATCAAAAAAGACCACAGCATAGCAATGACATATTCATTTTGGGTACCATACAATTCAAGCGTCACTCACAATCTTGCACTATTGTAATATGTAGGTGCCATAGCACTGATAGTGTATCATAATAGCACGGATAGTGTATCATATATTTCTTCTTATACATAGCAAGACACTCCTAACTTCATTGCGCATTACGCCATCGGCTAGTCCTCTTTCACCTCTACAACTTCATACTTCGCAAGAGCATCATCCCATGTTAATCTTCCATGAACAAAGTCAAAGACCACCTTTGTCACATCAGCTTTAGGCAAACGAATCTGCACAGTGGAATCTCGCTCCCTAAGTGTAACAGTTCCATCTGACAAAGTATCGAAATCAACAGTAACTGCAAAAGGGACACCAATTTCATCAGCTCTGGCATACCTCCTTCCAATAGAAGCAGTGGATTTGTCTACGCGAGTGGCCATGTCACTGTCCATCAAGTCTGCTGCAATTTCATCGACCTGCGAGAAGAAAATTATGAGAAAGCCATTGTTAATGCTGAATCTCAATTAATCATGCTGAACAAGGAGTCATAGTCATGAAACTCACCACAGCATTCACATCATCACTACTGCTTATTGGTAGTACGACACATTTCTGTGGTGCCACCGCTGGTTTAAATCTCATAACACACCTCTGCTCATCAGCATCTCTCTGGTAAAAACAATGCTCTAGCAACGAGTAGAGAATTCTTCCCATACCGAATGAAGGTTCAATCACAGAAGGAGTAAATTTAATCTCGTGCACTTTCTTTGTTGTCTTTGACCAACTGACCATATCTTTTGTGATTTCAAATCCATCCACTGTGGCCTTTCCATCCGATTCAAGAGCCGTTGCGATTGGTTCGAAATCAGCCCAATCTTCCGCCATAGATTCCAAAGCACGAGACACCACACGCTGATCTGCCTTAAACACCTGGCCCAATACCTTACGATTCAATTTCAATTTTGCAACTTCAATCTCCTTTGCCTCATCGAGTTTCAAAGTTGCCACCATGGGAGTCTTGGTTGCCTTACCATGAACATCTAAATCATAACACGCCCTATCAGCGTGTCCAACACACTCGACCCATCCGTAAGAACTTTGAATTTCGAGGTCCCAACAATCACAGGCATAATGTGCCATTTCCGTAGTCAAGTGCTGACGGAACCGTAAGCGTGACGGGTCCATACCGATACGTTCCATGAAGAGTTGCGTCCGGGCCATGAAGTAGGCGAGAGTTTCATTGTTGACTAGTCCCGACGAAACGGCATCACCTACAGAGATTGTTTTGGTCTTACCCGATCCGAGCTGATCTTCTCGTCCGAACAGTACAAGTTCTTTGTTGGAAACAGATGAGAAGTTGGGATGGGATTTGTCATCGGGATTGACAAAGTGTTCAATTTCAGCCATGCAGAATTCACGAACCCGAAGAAGACCAGACCTAGGAGCGATTTCTACATTAGAAAGATTCATTGTTTGGAATGTTATAGCAGCAAGTAGTGAGCATCTTTTTATATATTGGACATTTACACACATATTGAAGAACATATAATTGAACCATATAACAACAGCACTCATAATCTCACCATTCCTAAACCCAAGCCCAATCTGAGCCGCGGCAAACGGCATCTTTTGCGAATTGGCATCCAACAACCTCTTAAAATTCACAAACAACCCCTGAGCCGTCTCCGGTCTCAAATACCCCACCGACGTCCCCTCCGGTCCGATACTCGTCTTGAACATGAGATTAAACGGAAACGACGGTCCGTACGCTTCCCCGCTGGGTGCCTTACATCCATACTTAGCGAGCTGCCCGTCCAATTCGACGGGAGAGAAGGCATCGGCTTGAATCTGTATCCTCAAATGTCCCTCTCGTTCCTCCGAGGGCATATCGGGATTGTTCTCGATCAATTCATCGATGGCGTCCTCGAGGAGTTTATCGGCCCGGAAGCACTCTCCGCTCACGGGATCTTTCACCATGAGATCGGTGAAGCGATCGACGTGACCGGAGGTTTTTAAGACTACCTCGGGAGTGAGGCAGGTGCATTCCATCTCGAGCATGCTCTCGGTTAACACGAAGTGTTTGCGCCATGCGTCGACCATGGCGGCTTTGAGAGCGCAGGCCGGGGGACCCAGGTCGAACAGGCCCTTGACGCCGCCGTGGATTTCGAAGGAGGGCACGATGAACATCTTGCGTAGGATGAGTTCGTCGAAGACCTTGCGGTTGAAGGATTTGGTGGGGTCGGAGGCCTCCTGGTGCTTCCGTAAGGTGTCGGCTTGGAGTTTCAATTGTTTGAGCGCCTCGACGGCAGCGCCGATTTCGTCGGCATTGGAGGAGGATTCTTTCTTGAGGGTGCGGACGAGAGCTCCCTGCTTGGTGATTTGGGCGTTGAGGGAGTCGATTTCGTCTTGGAGGGCGGGGCCTGTTGGCAAGGCGGAAGAGGACATGGTGCAGGTGTGCTGTGGGTGAAAAAATGGACGGCGACGGTAGGTTGGTGAACGTAAGTGAGCCTGAGGGTATCTACTATTTATTACTGGATAAAGGCTTCTCAAACCATTTCTAAATATCCTTTTCCTTCATCCCCAATCCCAAACATCCAGCGCAAACAGAAACCAGCAATCTCTCTGTGGTGGAGCAACGAACAAAACATATCATATGGTAATAGACCAAGAAATGAGAATATACCATAACCTACCAAACCGATAATCGGCCAAGCTAATACCTCTTGCCTTCCGAGCATTCACAGCTATTTACACGAGCCATTCACTTTTTGATAGACGATAGACTTTATTGCATCAGATACTACTTATATCATGGTCGATCAATCCGCCAGCGATGAAGCCACACCAACAGCTGAATCAACCGCTCTTCAATGCTCATCAGACCACGACCTTCGATCTCCCTGCTACTGCGAAGAAAATGTATGGCGAATAGTCTATCGACATTTAAATCTAAATAAGGTCAAGGATACATCATCATCGTGGCAGTATAACGTAGTATTCATCAGTAACAAACTGCGATGCTGTCCAATGTATATGCAACGTGCTGCGCCTAACCACCCGGGAGAATATGTTTGCTGGGATTATCATGTTATCGTTGTAAGGACTAGAATAGTGCCTCCTTCCTCTACTGATGACTCTGCCCCAAAGACGGAAGTACTCGATGTAGACACATGGTTGACACCCTATCCGTGTCCATTCGAGGACTATATTCATAACACATTCCCATATGCAAGTAGTCGTGACGTGAGAGAACAATACCTACCGCTGTTTCGTGTCATTGATGCTACAGAATATTTGAAACATTTCTACAGCGATCGTAGTCACATGTTCAAGGATGGGAAATGGAGCGCACCTCCACCCAATTACAAACCAATAATGAATGGATTGCAAATTACAAGTGAAGGTAATCAAGAAAAGGTCGAGAGCTTGTCTAATTTAGAGTATTATATAAGCATGGCAGATGAGCAGGCAACAAGTGTAGTAAGCGATGCAACGAGGACCGAGCACAGACCACTTTCACTCGATGAATTTCGTTTGAGATTCAGTTAACAGTTACAATTGAAGCATGATCTTGGTACTTATGGAACATGGATCATTTGTTCTGTATGATCGCAATTAGCCATTGCAATGCTGCGGGTTTCGATTTAACCAAGCATGATGATCTTGGTAATGCCGAATACAATGAGGCATCACATGATAGCAGCCAAAGGAGAATGTGATTTGTTCTACATATTGCAGTGATAAGCCATTGCAAAATGTCAAGGCAGATTTCATAGCAGTTATTTTAACAAATCATTGAAACTGTGCTGCGTTGTCATCAGCATAGAACAATAATTGAGTGCCAAAAATTAGCGTAACTATTAATTCTAGCTTCATCTAACGAGAATTAGTTCGTGGTTGTGCTGAATGCCTAGATCCAAACCCACCACCTATTATGGCTGTACTCGGCCTTATCGGAGTACGCAATGGTCGTAGGCTTCTTCTGCTAGCAGAATGAAGCACTGGCGGGATATTGAATGGTCCCATAGAATCGTGGTTGATTTTTGGTGCTCTCATTCCATTCACACCATTTGGGAAAAGTTGACTGCAACCAAGACATCTGTAGGGCGTTCGTCCTATCATCAGGGAGTCTTTAGTGTTTTGGACTCCCAGCTTGGCTTGTTTGAAGACAGTCTTGATTAGAGTCAAAACTTCATTCCTCGTCATTCTTTGAGACAGCTCTTTGGATAGAACGCAGAAAAGATTTTGAGTGAGCAAAATAGTACAATCAGATCGACAATAAAGTTGGTTCGGTCAGTCATTCACCTTTCTTCATATTTTCAATCAAAAACTGCAGCTCTGTATCTTGCGAAATGCGTTCAGATATGCTGGCTTCCAACGTTTGCAGCACCGAGTCAACCTGATCTTGACGCGGCTTTTCGGTCAGCTGAGAGACCAAACCATTTAATTCGTCTTCGATAGATTTAAGTTCATCCAATCGTTTTGTAAAGGACTCTTCCAGAGAATCCCTTACAGATGTTGCCGCGTGCTGTATCATTTCTTCCAAGTTATTCGGCTCTGTCAGTATGGTCTCTATTTTGTTTGGTTGGTGGACTGAGACATTAGATTGGACACCAGTTTCTCCAGCAAGCTGTGAGTCTGTACTCAAGTGAGCGTTGACCATTGATCTCACATCCTCAATCTCACTTGCCATCTTATCTGACGCGCTTGATACAAGGAGATTTTGCTTAGCAATTTCACCCTCCACCAATGATCTCCACGATGCGTCTTGACTATCCATCAGTTGATGCAACTCATCTTGGTCTAATTTTGATTTCGCGAGTTCCTCTATTTTCAAGCTCATGTCAGATAGCGTGCTGGTAAGTCGTGCCAGTTCATCTGGTGGTTCAACAACATCAGATTCTAATGATTTTTTACAATCCTCCAGTGCCTCTCGTATTGATTCAGTTTCTCTGGCGTAAATTTCTTTTGATACCTTATCTTCGAGTGAAGTCGTCATATCAGACAGTTTCCTCTCGAGATGATCTGATAGTTTGGACACGGTCAATTCGATCTCATTGATGGTCGTTGTTGCGTCAGTGTTCATCTCTGTGCTGTCAATGCGAGCTTTGAGATCCGTAATTTCTGTAGCAAGCTCTCTAATTGTCAATTCTGTCCGACTTTCACGTTCATCCAGATGAAATACAAGGCTCTTTCTCTTGACTTTGTCAACTCCATTCCTAGCTTCGTCTGACTCAACGATGGACCAATCTTGAGATTCAACACCATCTTTATCAACGACTGAATCTTCACCATCAGCCAATTTGATGTCTATTATTTGGTCCGAAACATCAGCCACTTCGATATCCGATTTACTATCAGCTTTTGGGTTCTCAGCTTTTGTCACATCTATATCGCCAAAGCCATGCAAAATATGTTCCACAGTGCTGAGTCTGTTGGTAAGGCTTGCGACCATGTCTTCAACAGGTTGGTGATTTACATCGTGGTCATTTTTGGCTTGGACAGGAGGAAGACATTGGATCAAATCAGTCAAAGACTTCTCAAGACGACTGAGTCTGGCTGCTACGGTTAGGCCTGCAGCAAGTCTTTTTGCATTCACTACACTTGGCGTAGCGTTGAGCTTTGCTTCTTGACTGGCAATGTTGCCTTCTATAGTGGTGTCAGACTGATCGGGTTTGTCCAAACCAGAAACGCTCCTCGACAATTCATTGTTTTGATCGTGCGAAGTTTGACTACGTGCAGATGATTGAGCATCTGAGTCACCAGCAACATAAATACTTGTCACTGAATGCGTGGCTGATGATGAAAGAATTGCCGAGTTAGCTTCGTGGTCTAGTGACGAAGCTCCAACAGCATCTCCTTCTATGGTCACTTCATGATCCAGTGATGGGGTTTCAACTTCATGCTGAACCTCATCAATGACACCAACATAGAATTGCAGGCTCTGGAAAAATATAAACAAGAAGACATGAGGTGCCGATATGGTGTGGTCATCTCGCATGCTCTATTGGCTTACCTTGATTTCCTGCTGCAGATTACCAACTATAGCATACAGTTTCTCTTGCCTCGTCAACAAGTCATCACGGTCGTCAGTTACAGCACGTAACTTCTCCTGTGTGGCCGATAAGGTATCACGGTCGTTCTTCAACTCAAGGAATTTGGCGGCTACATCACTCCTCTCTCTTTCCAGCTCGTTTGTAACACATTCTACTTTGCTACATAAATCATCATTCCTATGTAGAGCTTCCTGATGGGCTTTTTTTAGTATGTCGATTTCACAGGACTGTTGAGTTATCAATGATACCACGAGGTTGAATGCCGATTCTATGTTTTTGGAGGGGACACTAAATAGATCCTTGAGATATGCCTCGAGATCAGACGGCGACGTCGATTGCATCTCATTGCCATTACTCATCGATCAAACCCAACCTCTTTTGTATTCTGAGATATTGGATTTGAACTGATGAAACTGACAAAAATTAGTGATATGTCCACCATTCTCATTTAATTTCAGATGCTATTTCGATTGTTTGAGAAATATTGTATGCCAAGTCATTTCCAACAGTAAATGAGAAACGTCAACGGCCAACACACCGACGATATCCACGTCGAGGATCTCTGGCGACATCACAAACTCGACGAATACCAAAATGTGGTATCTCAACTCAGTGAAAGCACGTATAAAAAGACACCACTCGGCCGAAGTTGCATCCGTGGACATAAACTACCAGATTACATGCAAAATGAACAGTATCGACATGGAGTCAAGACCACGTCCGAATCGAATAGTGAGAATGATGCCAAACGATTGATATATCCACTTGGAGAGAGTAATGGCTACTCATTAGAGAATAATTGTTGTAATGACTTGAATATGCCGGGGAAGCAGAAACGAAGGAATTACAATTGGGTGAATATCGATCCGTTAACCACAACGTTTGGTGTCAAGGGCGATACTGGGATGGGCAGAGGCAGTAGTGCTGGTGTTGCATCCGCTCTTCAAATGAGTCATGTTGAGAATGATAATGATTCCAAGAACGACAAAGACGACAAAAGCAGCAGTATAGATTGCGACCGAGTGTTTGGTAATTCCACCTGTCAGAGCAATGATAGCGCCGCTGATTGCTTACGCCACAAAGGAGGCGAGATTGACGATCTCGGCAAGAGTTTAACTCCCGGATTTCGCAATGTCGAGACAAGTCGATCCTTTGGCACGCCGAGTATTCGAACGGATATTCCGCAGTACGAACGAAGCTCCGTGGCCGACTTTCAAAACTACGGCGACGATGTTAGCGCGTCGTATTTGTTGCGACCTAGTCTATTTTCATCGTTGGGTTTGGAAGAAGACGAATTTAACAGGCCTCGAGGGAAGGAGTATCTGCAGAATTTAGTGATTAGTTGTGGAGTGGTGAAGGATATTGATGAATTCAATTCCATTTTTAGTAAAGTGGCTGTTAATGATGGCGCCTGTGTCAGTATCAATGCATTCTTAGGCAAGTTAGGACAGTACCATAACATCGTAAAGGTCAAACGTTAGAGCTGTGCTTCATCTTCACTGTAGCAACACCAACAACATCAGCGAACCTGCTGGAGACCACCTGGCATCTCCTGGCATTATTTGTCGAGAGAGACAGAAACGAAGGGAAATGAAGTGGATGTGGGGTAACGGTTTTAGTAGGAAAATTTTCATTTGTTGCTGAGACATTCCAATGGTAATACACGTCGAAAGGGCATATGAATATGACTACTAAACTTAAGCCCACCTGACACGACGTCTCTCTCAAACCGAACTGCTCTCTTATAGTCAGAAGCCAGAACGAATGATAATGACAGCAACATTTTATGGTAAGGGTTGTGGCATAAACTTGAATGAGCAGCAACAGAAGAACTAACAGAGCTTCCGCAACATCGTTCAACTAAATAAAGCGGGCACTTTACAGTAGAGATGAGCAAACTGAAACTGATTATAATGGCGGTCACGTCATTATTTCTCCCATTGACAAAGTCCTACCTGATATCACCTCCACAGCCCCAACCACGAATGCACTCGAAGAAGATAAGCCCCATCCCACAATACTCCAGTACAGGTCTCAAGAATAACGTGTACGACTGGCGAGGACAGCATATTAGATACATTGCCTCGGGTCCAGAAGATGCAAAGCATACCGTTCTATTAATACATGGTTTGTTCGTGAATGCTGACACATGGAGACATACGTTGACCACTCTGGGAGATGCAGGATATCGAACGTATGCAATTGATCTACTTGGTAGTGGGTATTCATCGAAGCCATTGCCAAGTTCATTGGAGGCAACACTGCTAAACGGAGAGAATGGAAGATTCCGTGAAGCATCAATACACAAAGAACATGGTACGGATGAAAACAACAACCTGCAATCACCCATTCGTACCAACGTGATTCTTGGTACAGCGTCAGGTGGAAGACGTGTTGCTCCACAGATGAAATTACGCCATCCGTTAAATTCATGTTATAACTTCTATACATGGGCCGAACAGATCAACGATTTTACTCACGACGTCATCTTTAATGGTGTGAATCATTGGAAAGATGGAACACCCAAAACCACTAGTCTAATTGCCAATAGCAAAGGCTGCATTGTGGCACTACAGGCATGTCTTGACAATCCTGAGGTGTACAATGGATTATGTGTCATAGATCCAACGTACCGAGAAATGCATGAAACTGAAATGAAGATGAAGTTCATCAAAAAGCCAGTAGTGAATAGATTTCAAAGGTTTCTTAGAAATAGAGGTCATAGGCTGTACAACTTTGTCACTACACGGAGAGGTGTTATCGGCAAACTGCTGCGTGGTCCCTATTACAATCACACAGCTATCGACGATGAATTGCTGACAAGCATTACGGAACCATTAAATCTTCCTCAATCGGCTGATATAGTGTTTGATGAGTTATCCTATACAACTGGACCATTATTTGAGCAACAGTTGCAAGATATCAATGATAACCCAGACACAAAGAGAAAATTGATTTGGGTCATGTATGGGAAGCAAGATCCATGGCTACATCCAAAGAGAGTAGACAGTTTAATAACGGCTCCGTTTTCTGAAAATGGCAATATTGTTGTGGATAAGGTGATCCCAATTGATAATGCTGGACATTGTCCTCATGATGAGAGACCAGAAGTTGTAGGTGATGCTTTGCTGGAGTTTCTCCAGACATGTAATTGTGAATTGAGACAATAGCTGTTGATTTAGAAATTGATTATTGTGCATATGACGTTAATAGTATTTCATTAATATTGTAGTAACTCTTGAGCAAAGTAACAAATCAAGTAGAATCACTACTGAATGTGAATGTTTAGCTTTCGGTGCCTCTGAGGTCAGCAGTATACATTCCAGTAATGTGCTAACCTACCGTTGGTGATGTTACAACTCATATTAAGTCAATGAAGTTGTACTTCAGCAATCAATAGGCGAAAAATATTTACGCCATTGCAATGAAGAACCAGATACTATGTACAAGCCACGTGCCAAATACTACCTACAACTCATCCCTCTCTCTATAGCCATCCTTCAAATCTTTCCAAGCCTCAGGGAAAACATCATTGGGAAATCGAATCGAGTGTCTAAAGGCATGTCTTTCATGCTGAGGATTACCATATGGCACGTCCACATAGCGTATGACATCATGTGGTACATTTTTCACCAATATCTTGGGTCCTGATTTCTCGACCAATGGTCGTACTACATATTTGTATCCAGTAGTTTCATCACCTGTTCGTTCTTCAATAATACATTCCATACGATTCACCCCTCGCACTGCCAAATCTGTTTTGAGACGATGTTCTCCATTGGTGGGATGAGAAATCCACGGATATACTTTTGTTCTGGAACCATCTTGATTACGTCGTCTTTCAATTTTGTCTTCGTCATACAGTATATGACACATGAGCTGAACATTATTCCCGGCTGATGATTCTTCAGAAGAAGTCGGGAAAGGTTGATTTGGTTTGCCAACTCCATGGTAGATTTCATTAAGAACCATGGCCGACGGGGACATCTTGTGGTCTTTGATAACCTTTTTCCAGTTTTTGACATGGTCTTTCCATGCCTTCTCCCAATCATTCCCATAATCAAATAACACCTCCTCTCCTTTCTTAATATTGCGAGTGGCCACAAGATCAATAATCATATCGGCAGTCGAGAAATAGGGAAGCTCATCAACGGTAGCCTTCTGTGCGGCTTTGACGTCACTCCAAGATTTAGTGCTCCAGGTCATTTTGACATTAGCTTTCTTTCCACTGTGATTAATATAGGAAGTCATAGGCCCCGCAGGGAAGAATAAGACGGATGAATTGGGGTGTTCCAACACATAGTTTGTGAGAAATTGTTTGGTTTTGATTGGCGGTTTATCCTCTTCAACATAATCCAGCATCGTAAGAATATCTCTTCCCTTTATAATTGGTACCAATGGCATCGGAGCAACCACCTCTCCTTTTTGAATATCTCTTGCAGCAATAGCAGCACGTCCAGCATGTTCAATCTCACTAATTCCAGCGACCAAATTATCTTGACAATACCCCTCAGTTTTCAACCATTCCAAATCTTTAACTATTTCGGGATTCGAATGCAAGGCCGATCCACCCACATCAATAATAGCCTGAAGACCTTGA
Source organism: Cyclotella choctawhatcheeana (assembly GCA_036939855.1). Lineage (NCBI taxonomy): Eukaryota > Bacillariophyta > Thalassiosirophyceae > Thalassiosirales > Thalassiosiraceae > Cyclotella > Cyclotella choctawhatcheeana. Next base: position 17,048 of record JALLPH010000166.1, read on the forward strand.
TATGTCTCGGGCAAGAGTGAACGAGCGGCCTCCGCTCGTGCCTCCGCGGTCAAATCCAACACGTCCTTCTTCATAAATTCATAAACTTCCTTCGCCGCCGGTTCCCCCAGTGATTTTGCATGTTTATTAAAGAATACCACCATCTTCTCCATAGCCTCATCCATCTTACGGTAATCATCAATGTTGGGTTTTGTCACATCGTCGTACTGATTATACTCGGCTCCGAAATCCAGGAATATTTCGCTCCCCGCCTGTATTTTGTCCACAGCCAACAAGGTCAGGTTATGGTACGATGTAAACGCTCCACGTCCCGGACTTGTCATTTCATCGTATCCCCTCTTTAGTAAATCGGTATCGGTCCGCAGCAGAGTAGACGGCTGATATATCACGGCGTTAATCATCCCAACATGTCCAGTGCTACTGAAACACGGCCCCCCCACGGCCGATATGACCTCCTCGGCCTCATTCATCCCGGCAGTGGCATCGCCGCTCCAACATGTTCCCAGGAAGGCTTCTAGGTTGGCCGCATCTTCCTCTGATAGTTCTTGATTGTTGGCGCGTATGTCGACGAATTGGACGATGGCATCTTGCGAGCCGATGATGTCGTCGCGTGCGTAGGATTTGCCGGCGAAAGTGCCCAGGACGTGATCGGTGGAAGATTCGGCTAGGTAGACTCCGCATTGGTCGGAGGCTGTAATGGTCGTTAGCGTTGACGCTGTGAGTAGGGCTATGGAGCGAATCATCGCCATGGTGGAGGTGTTAGGTTAGAAGTAGAAGTTGGGAGAAAGGTCAACGCTCGCCTTATTTTAGGAGGCCATGATCTAATAACTACCAATTCATATACAAGTGCCAGTTATATTCGCCCACTATTTAACAACTTATATCTTTTCCACCTACCTCCTTGACTTGAGTCTCCGTCCAGCCGCCACCCCGTACACTTACTTATCCAAAGCCAACAAGACAACAGCACAAAACCAACACCGCATACATCGCTGCGATTCTTTTTCTTACCAGATCGTCTACACCGACCTCATTATTTGCTATCTTGAATCTCCTAATAAAACACAAATAATATGGCAAGAAATCCGATCATGGGCCTCATGTACGTATGCACAGTTTAGGCTTGCTGGAGAACAATTTGATTACGTTCGTTTTATTTGCAAATCATGGCTCACCCATCATCTCTTTCTTTTTGTTACGTCAGTTGGCTTATACTTCTCGTCTGTTTGGCATGGGTGAGTTCCTATCAATGTGTTATTTGATGTGTGTTTATATCAATACCAGCATTATGCTTATTATGCTAACCACTACTTAATGATCATTCTTCAACCCCACCATGTCCACATCTAACTCTTCGCAGCCAATTGCAGCAGCATGCGCCGGCGTCTGGCTAGTACTCATGCCATTTGAGGGGTGTTTCCGTTTCGTACGTGACATTACAGACTTTTTGGAAAACATAATTACATGGCCAAGAGATTGCGGTCGTGCCATCGGTGATTGTTCTACGAGATGTCCTACTCCTTTTTAAAAGAGATGGCAGAGCGGAGTGGATAACAATGAAACTATGTGTGATTATGCAACAAAAATGAATTGGGAACAGCAGAAACAGACTTAAATAGTGGTTGAAGGTTGTATCCCTTGGATGTTGTTTGAGGATATGATAACGTTGCCATGCTTGAATATCAGAAATAAGTAATTGTATCAAATTAATAAGTGTATTATGTTTTTTGTCCAATTTGCTCTGCTATTTACAATAAGATGTTCTCGATTTCACTGGAGTTAGTGCAGAAACACCAAAAGAAGTATCGGTGGATAGATGATAGCTATGGTAGGTAGAAGAGTCCCTTCTCTTCTTTTTCGTGTCATTGGCATTGGCTCGGCTCGGCACGCTCCACGCTCGCCACTCCTCGCTCGCCCTCTTCCGAAACGTTATTCCTCTACCATATTATTTCAGAGCCGACGCCACTATTGAAGAACCATTACAGCAGATCTCACGCTTGTTCCTTTATCTCTGTCAACACCTGCGCAGCAAGTCTTTATTCACATACCACACAACCAAAATGGCAAGAAATCCGATCATGGGCCTCATGTACGTGTGCAGTTTTGGGCCACTTTCACTTTGTTACTTCATATGAATATTATCGTACACGAAAAAATAATAGTTCACTCATCATCTCGTTCTTTTCGCTATTTTAGTTGGCTTGTACTTCTCGTCTGCTTGGCGTGGGTGAGTTCCCGTTTTATTTCTCGAGCTGCATTTTTCAAACATCTAATGAGCATTCGTGTCTAACACAACTCATGCTATCGTACACTATGATGTATCGTCACACTTCACACTCAACAGCCAATTGCAGCAGCATGCGCCGGCGTCTGGCTGGTGCTCATGCCCTTCGAGGGGTGCTTTCGCTTCGTACGTGACATTACAGACTTTTTGGAAAAGATAATTACATGGCCTAGGGATTGCGGAAGAGCGATCGGTGACTGTTCAACCAGGTGCCCTACTCCTTTCTAAAAATGACGGATACAAAATCGGTTGTATTGACACTTAAAACAATGGAATCAATCAATATGCGTTTGAAAGTGCCTCTTGCATGTAATTTGACAGGCAAGTCGCTTTCAAAAGGATGTGATGACTGGAGGTGAAAATTAAATTTCAATAATCAATAAGTATCTTAATTAATTGACCTTTGTTGGTTGGCTAGAAATTCACAACATCAAATGAAGAATGAAGAATATAAAATTAATGATCAATTGAAATTAGAGCACAAATTCAAACAGATCCTGAGCACGTGGGTTTGTACAGTGTGAATATCGCTTCAGAACTAACTAATCATTAAGAAACAGTGAACTGAGTTCATGTGTTGGGATTGGCTTGGTTTAGCTTGGCGTTGCGGGTTATTTCTCTTGGTGTTGATAGGTGATAAACAGAGTCAAGTCGATTCCCATGACAACCAAATGGGAAGCTGCTATGCCGGCGGAACTTGAAATCATGCCCAACCTGCTAGTTGGTGAAATATTGTGGTCTTGACTAGCAGGTGGCGCAAACAGTACAAAATGACGCTGACTTTGCTGAACCTTTCACATGAAGTGCATTATACATGTTATGGAATATCTGCAATCAAACTATTCAGGCATACAACAATTTCTGATAAATATGTCCACGATATAGTGTCGAGCTTTGCCCGACAGCCGTTTTCAACAATGTCGTCAACAATATTATCTGGAACGCTACTCAACTTTTCACGTAACTTGGGAGCTAAATCTTCATCCCTACTCATAGCTGGAACTAGCAACAACTGTTGACGAAGCATCTTTATCAATTCTTTCTTTCCACTTTCTTCGATTAAACGAGGCTTGAAGCTACCTCGGATGATACCATCCCACGATGTCGCAGTGGGAGAGTCTTCGTCCTCGTTTGATTTCGTTTGCATGAATTCATCTACTATTTTCTTTGATTTGCATCCCTCGCACTGATTGCCAGTTATATAATGACCTCCACAATCCGCGCAGTGGTTATTACGCCAATAACCTATACACCGTCCAAATGATGGACATTGTGTGCAATGATTGTGATTATCACGATCAAAACGCGGGATCCCCTGACAAAGATTGGTGACATATCTGCCACTACAAAAGAAGCCCCCACAATGTATAGGTGCTCTATCGCATTCTCCATCCCTTGTTTGCGATGCACAATGATCTTGATAGATCACTTGACCTATGGTGGACGTCAAATTTTGTTTGCAAGAGGAGCATTTCTTGGTCAACAGAGTTTGGGAGAGCCATGACGAAGCATCCTCTGCATGAAGCAACTCTTCAGGGACCTTCATTTTCTCATTCAGCAGGGCAGCTTTAAGGCACCGATTAACTCCCTCTGGCTCATCAATGCCGCATCGGCGCAGGAAGTTATGCACATCTCCTTCTGTTTCAAATTGTCGCGTCGTCGTTTTATCCAGCTCAAGACTAGATGAATTTACAAGTGTGTTGACACATAGATTTTTCAATGTTGCAACGGATGAAGAATGATCATTCTTCATTTGCACAACATGAGAAAATGTATCAGCTGGAGTTGCATTCACTGTTAGCATAGAAGTACAGCCTGATAATGAGTTCAACACCTTTTTTGCTGATGCGTGCTCTTTGCCCATCGGAAGACTGAGCATATTGCGCACAGAACTATTTTTTGACATTAAAAAGTTGGTCAACTCCAACATTTCCGACCAATCACCAACAATATAGTGCCTTCGAGACTTGCTGAACATTTGATCTGGAGTCCAATCCTTTGTGTATGGAAGCCTCATTCTCTCTTGCCAACGTTTTGGCCAGGCAACAGTGGATGCAAAAGGATGGGAATTCGATATTTTACTGTTGGTACCTCCATCCGTAGATAGAAAGTTGCCGCATGTATCTCCAAATTCTAGAACAAGAAGTCCCAATGGCTCAAGTGAATCATCAGATTTCTCGAAAGTATTGTGTCCTGGCGCTATACCTTCTTCACCTGGATCACCTAATCTTGACAAAGGATGAACACCTTTAGCTGCCGGCAGGTCCTCATTAGGTCGCTGATATTTCATCTCGATCAATCTCACACCCCTCAATCCATGCAATTGGAATCTAACTCTCATCAATCTACTCTTTTTGAACCGTATGTAATTGAGCAAATGACAATATTTATGCTCTCCAATAGCATCAATACGTTCCTGCATTGAATTTTCAGAAGATAAACATTCAGGAGACTTAGATGGTTCCATCCCCATTGTAAAGTGCATGAAGCTTTGAATCTGTCTCCGTTTTCGTTTGGTGCTTCTCAATAGTTTTTCCACTTCTGCTAATTCTGACTCAGTACAGACATCTTGACCACTTGAGTATAGAAGTTTAAACTGGTCAACTGTTGTCGGTTTGAACTCAAACAAATCGTAAATTAGCATATGTCTCCCGATGTCGTAGCGAATAGTTAGTTGCCCTGGATAGGATGCCTTCAAATCGGCACATGGAGCTACACCGTTGTTTAATTGGTCAGGGGCTGCCACAAATGAAATGCTCCAAAGTCTTAATGTACAAAAGATTTTTGGAATTAGTACAAAGTACACAGAAGATTCAATCATTTGACAAGCTCAAAATGTATTGGCCGTACTCACCTAGAACCAGCCTTGGTAACCACTGGGCAATAACACTCTTCTTCATAGTCACATGCACTACTATTCTCCTGCGGGAAATTTTCGTGATCACGGATATTATCACCAGGATGTGTCCTAGAAAGTTCCTTGTAGTGCTCCCAATAAATGTCCATACGAGAATCCACTGACTTATCCCACGCAATGGCATTGGTGGGACGGCCATCCACTGGGTGTTTATACACAGCTCCGGGAAGGAATCGATCTACGTAGTGATCTGAATACAGTTGTTTGCCGTCGAGGCGGTTTATTTGGCCACTTTGTTCTGACCTCCCCTGATCATCGTCATTTTTCTGCTCCTGTTCTTGTTCCTCCTCCCACTCACTATTTGTACTGTGATCATTCTTTGTTGATTTGGCTGCTTGTTTGTCATCGTCTGATTCGTTATCGTCATCTACTTCTGCGCAGACATTACCACTGCGGCCACTACTGATAAAGCCCACATCGCTATCCCACACTACAGTCGAATACTTCAAGAGCTCATCAACATAACTCAATTTAGACTCTCGATTATGAAAAGGCAATGCATCCCAAGGAAGCGATCGGGCCACACTGGCCGGATCATGCACCATTCTATTAACATGGTTCCAGGCCGATTTAATAATGGGTTCACTGGCATATGGTTCCTCGTTGGATTGTTCGTCGAAGTCGATTATTGTTATGGCTTCTTCGAATGCTCGGTCCTAAATTCATTTATGACAAATGGATGTTCATGTTAGAAGATGGTATATTTCAGTGATGATGGCGACATGCACGGGGAACTGTGGACTGACGGACAATTTGATACTGTTTGCTCATACCTTTGGGCTCTTACGTCCGAACATTGCCATGCCCTCAAAGAGAGTCCCTTCGAATAAATCCATGGTTGTTGGCCTCGCAAGGTAGGTGTGGCGTCGAAGAGGTCAAAGGCAAGTTTCAGTGCCTATTACTTAGGTGTTACTAACTTCAACTATCAACTTAGCCGGTACTTTGATAGAAACACAACAACATTAGAATGCACCATATATTTATAATCGTAGCCAATGTAATTCATATTCACGCTATTATATAAACGGCCAATAGATGATGCGTCACAGATCTGGTTTCTTAAATTGCTTCTCCCTGGATGTCCATCTCCTCTTCTCCTTCTTATTCTGAGTTTTACGCTTCAATCCGGCTTCATAAATATCCTGTAAACTCATAGTCTTTAACACCGAGATCCGTTCACTCGGTGTCAAATGATAAAAAGGGTCATCTTCTCCATCCCATGATGGGTCTTCTTTTGTTGTTCCGTCTTTGTTTATGTTTAATTCGCCAATGTTTATTGCTTTTAATACTGAACCTGGAGATGATAACCCGGGTTTTTGACGAGTGAACAGTTTAGATATCTTTTGACGTATACGGAACGGTGATTCTAATGTTGATATCCAGTATGCAGTTTTAGAAAGGAGCCTCAACTTGCAAAGTATGAGTGAGAAGTATCCTATGAATTCAAAACAAGTCTATCGATTGATATGTCTCCTCACCTTTCTTTTAGCACCGTCTGTGGTCCACAAATCTGATTTAGTGTAAACGTGTAGAGGCCCATCTAGACCTAACCCAGTGGTGCAAACGCATAGATCTGTATCGAGATACAAAATTTGAACTTCTAACGGGGCACCATCTTTTGTTCTCCGGATGTCATCCATATTCTTTCGTCTAAATGAAATTCCTAGTAACCTAGATTCACTCTCCATCAAGTCAAGATCCAGAGCCGTCCTGGTTAGCCCAAAGACCTCGTATCTTCGTTTTATTGTATACATTCCGCCGAGGACACTTGTCACATCAATAATATGGGCATCTTCAGATTCACTGAGATTCTCCAAGAAGATTTGTCGCGTGGATGATCTGAACGGATTCTCCGTCCTGCCCGTCTGAAACCGCCATGGTCCACCGCGAACGTGAACATCTTTGTTATTGCGATGTTGTATCTGTGATGATTCTGCCGTGGCTTCTTTTCTTTTTGTCTTGCTCAATAGGAAACGAGACGTGTCAAGGATTCCAGATGCTGATTTTGTAGCAAATGCAAAAGACCAATCCCCATCAAGTAGATTGGAATCAGTGGTTGTAGAAACTGGATTGGCCTAGAATGAATGTGAGATTGTTAATATCCATCTTGAAAAGAATAAGCAATCAATGTTGAGTGAGCATACATAGCTACATACCTGAACCAAAGCAGCAAGTCGATCCTCAATCAAATCATCGCGATCTTTACGACTGTTAGGGACAGATATAGTTGGTTTGGTCTTTGTATCTTTTGCATTACTATACTCTCTTTCGTCACCTAGTAATGTCAGTAATTCTTGCTTGCACCCTCGGACTGATTCTTGAACGAGATTTCTCTTCAATTTATTCACGTCATACGTGAATCCAAAATTGCCGCCTATGCCCACTGCTTGTTCGGTTTGGTGCGGCGATTCTGATGTTTCGTTCTTAGCTTTGGTATCTAAAGGCACGCCTGGTTTTATTGAATTGTTCGTTTCTTCGGCTAGCTCGTTCAAAAAGTCTTCGAGATCATCAGTACTTGCATCGCCGTTCACAAAATCGTTTTCATCTGAGGCACTGAAATTTATCACATAATCACCACGCAACACTTTAACTCCAGATGAATATATATGCGGACTAATTATCCGCCGGGGAGCTTGTAAGGCGTTGTTCTGGCCTGATAATAGTGATAGAATGGTTGTTACGAGGCGCAGTTTAGCGGCCATGTTGTATGATGCGTTGTTGCTGTTGCCTGTTTTGGTTATTAGGTCCTTTCCTTTGAGTCACCCTATTTAGAAGGCATAACTACCTATCTATTGATAAAGATGCACCAGAGAGATTTCAGGACGACCCTGACCGGGCGACTTCAAAATTCCACCATCAATCTGAAGACCACAACAGAGAGAGATACAGAGGCACCCATACCAGCAAACAGCAACCCCTTGCCGTTTTAATGCTGCATAGCTTACGAATTTGATCCCAACGAAGAGCAAGCATGAGTGAACGGAGAGATCACGACAGAAAGAAGTCTAAACGCCGCCGCAAAGATCGTGACGACGACGATGATGGTGTGGTTAGAGGTTCAGGCGTCAACTACTCAAAAGTTGCAGACCGTCATGTGGATGATGACAGATATGAAAAGCATCGAGCTGCACCAAATGAAACCGCACCTCCGGCACCAAACGGTGAATCTGCTGAAGCAAAATCTGCTGGAGTATCGGCTCAGATGGCAGCAGTAATGCGAGTTATGGCAGGCCAAGGAGAACGGACCATTGCCGAAAAGCTCGCCGACTCTAATAGACCCACTTGGGAACAATATAAGAAAGACAACGAGGACAAATTAAATATTTCGGGGCTTGATCAGAAGAAGATGGAGGAGTATAGAAAACAGTTGGATGAACAGAGAGAGAAGTTATTAACTCGGGGTACCAATCATCGTGAGGAGGGGAGGGATAAAAAGTCCAAAAAGAAAAAGAAGAAAAAGCATAGACGTCATGAGGATAGCTATAGTGATGAAAGTTCTTCGGAGGGCAGCTACAGCTCTGACAGTGAACGCAAAAGTAAGAAGAAACGCAAGCGAAAGAAGAAGTCGCGGAGAGATGACGATTCCTACAGCAGTGATAGTAGAGATGATAGAAAGAGGTCGTCAAAGAAACATTCAAAAAAGAAGGACAAAAAGAAGAAGAAAGATGATGGGAGTGGAAGTGGTGATAGCTACAAATTGAGTTCATTTTTCAATGAAAAGGGTTCTGATGATGGTAGCAAATAAATTATGTCTCAGCTAAGTGGACTCGGATTTTGCAGTAACAAGATGCAGACAGTTTAACTTATAGTTCATTGCATGCATATTCTTTTTGCCACGAAACTTTAGACGCATACCTTGATTGAATTCAACTTGTCCAAACAAAATGATGTAAGTCGTAATCTCGTTTGCCCATTCTTTCTACACCTCTTCCAACAATTTTCCCTGCACAACAGCCGCAATATCTCCACCCCTCATGAAACTCAATTTCTTTCCATCTGCTGTTTCTTCGTCCTTTGGTCCAATCCCCCATGGATGCTTTGCAATAACCACATCTCCAGGTTTGATGTCTGGCATTGGTTGAATCAAGCCATTTTCTTCTTCTCGTCCTGGCCCCATGGATATTACTGTTGTTGTAAATTTTTTGACGAAAATTATTCAACAATGGCAGTATGGTCGTGTGAGATGCATATTATGCATTCAGCAGCAATATACAAACCAATACTAACCTCGACACAAATGTAATTTCGGTAAATTCTCCCTTGGGACAAACAATCCACTCTCCGTTTTGGGTCTACCCTGGATCCTCTCCACCAAAACCATATCATATTTGCAATCCCATGCATCTAAGGGGACATCATCTGATATAATCAGACGGCCTACGCCCGCTCCTCCTTTGAAATCGACTTGACTATTAGTGGATCGGGCGGCGGAGGGATCGGCCATGGGCATTGATAGGGATGTCGTTGATGTTAAGAGGGATAGGATTGTTGTGATGGTAGTTAGAAATGTTGAATTCATGTTTGTTGATTTGCTGCCTTCGATAGAAATTCAGTAATTGCTGTTGAGGGACTAATTCAGGTGTAATCTATTATCTTTTCAGCTTTAAGATGAAAAATTCACGCTGGTATTGGTCTGTTATCGATTAATGATGGAACCGCACAACACAACTTAGGCCTAGCACAACATTGATGTGTCTGTGTGATGGATCGGAGATTATCTAAAAGGATCGCGGAGGTCGATAGAGTGATGACATAAAAATGATAGATGAAGCTGGCTGTGGGTCGGTGGTGTGTTGATGTTCGTTTGATCAGAGAGATCGTGAAAAAGGGATTGAAGTGCTTCCACGTGGACTGTCTCTCCTCACCACCTCACATACAGCTGTTCCATGGCCTCGTCTTACATCCCGCAAAAAGCTTTTTCTACGTAGG
>JALLPH010000167.1:0-43377 GCA_036939855.1 Cyclotella choctawhatcheeana
GTTGTTGCTGATGCTGACAAAGAAGTTTGGGGATTCATTGCATTATTATTGTTGTAGTTGTTATTATTGTTTTGTTCCATGGGTGAACTGACATTACGTTTCGGCGGAGCTTTTGCCGTAGACGATGTTGTTGCTGTTATTGTTGAGGGTTTGACTACTGCTGGAGGTTTATTCGTCATGGACATGGCAAGCGGTCGACTGTTGGCAGGTTTGACTGATGCATCTTTCTTCCTGGCAATGGTTGGTGAATCATCAAATGGATTGTTATTGTTACTGTTGCCAGTCTTTTCTGTAACTGCTGCATATTTAACAACATTGGCAGTAGGCTGCTGCTGTACTCCAGCTGACTGTATGGACTTGACGTTAGATCGCACCGGCGAATCGAATGGATTATTATTCTTCCCCCCAGTTCGTTTGACAGGTGAAGATGATTCATCATCAAATGGATTGCCAGTTAATACAGTCACCAGTCACCGTAATCCAAGCATCATCCATTACTTACTCCTTTGGCCTTCGGCGTCGTCGTGACTCATCCATTGTTACATCATATCATCACGTTCCCATCATCATCATCTACCAATAAATTACCAAGTGCTCTCCTCTGGCCTTCGGCTTCGTCGCCCGACAATGAACCTGGCGGTTCATTGGAGCATCCAACAAAGCAACACGGCCTCCGACAACATCAACCCTCCGCCGGACCGACATGAAAGTATCTAGGATGCCTCTGTCGACGAGGCCCACCGGCCGAGGAGGTGTCAGCAAATTGTGAGGCTGGTCAATGGTCAATGGTCGATGGCTATGGTCATCTCATCAGTATCTACACGTTGAAGCAAGCGTTGAGACCTCAAGGATTTTTTTCATAGAAGGCCGGTAATTTATCATAGATGGCCATGGTTGAAGTGCCAGGTGGATTGGCCGTCGGGAGCCGGAGCAGTCACCTCACACGTACCGAGTTCTTACCAGCACATTACCCTAATAACCCCACTATCCATACTACCTACCTACTGAAAATGCTACTCCTACTTTTTTGAGCCAGGTAGGAATTAGTATGTTTTCGGGAGGGAGGGTGCTGGTAAGAACTCGTGAGTTTGGTGGAGCTCACTGGCCATTTCTCTAAATCTCTCCAGCCAAAATCACCCACGGCCGCACTACCAACACCATGAAGAGATCACCTCCGCCGCCGCCCAACATGCAGAGGCAGCCCAACCATCACAACCCCGCTCAACCCGCAGCACTCCTCATGCCTCCGACAGGCGCTATGCAGCCAGCTCTCTTCCTTCGTGGTCACCGTAATCCTCCTATCCCTCCGGCGTGATTAATCGGTAATCGGCCATCTCAACCAATGCCTCCCCGTATGCTGCCGCCTCATCCATCCCTAATGACCACGCCTCCTCTCCCCCCACGCCCGCCGACGACGTTCACTCCTTCGTCGACGACGGTTAATGGTCTTGAGCAGCTCTCAGCACTGGTCGGGCATATGGGCAATCATCGTCCGAACTAAGTCACCGGGGTCGTTGTTGGAAGACAAGGCCTGCGGCCGTGTTTTCCTGTCGTCGAGCGTGCCGGAGGTGAAAAAAATCATTGTGTGCGGCTCGTCTGCACGTAAGAGCAAGGCATCCATATCACCTTGATGGCTCTCTTCACTCTCACTGTCGGTATTCCATATTATGATTAATCTACAAAACACTCCAATGAATATGGATGTTTAAACGTGGTTCGTGTTGTGGACTGGTCGGGTCGGCTAAGCACACTTAATGAAGATCTCAGACTTGTTGCATGCATTATAGGCGAATACAAAGCATTACACCTTCTCTAGTTGCTCCGCAGAAGAGTTATCATCCAAAATCCGAAGGCTTTGGGACAAAAGTGGTTGGAGAGTGATGTAAGAATGAACTGCATCCGACCTGGCCTTGCATTGTATGGACAGAATACGTTGGTGTAGCATTATTTTATTTCCTATTGTTTAATCTAAACCAAGTTACAATTCCCATACATAATTGTCTTATCAACTTGTTTTGAGATCGTATCATATCCCTGGTTGGAGAATGTGTACTAACTACGCTTCTTCCGACTGACCTCAAGTTCTCTTCATTATTGTTGACCAGTAAACTTCTTGCTATTATCAAATGGAAACAATTTCAATTGAACAAACTTTACGAATTCTGTCTTTGCGAGAGCGTGCAGCAATACACACTAAGGTAAGTGAACAGTCTCGTTGTCACCTTTCTTATTACCAGTAAGACACCCAACACCAAGTGAATCAGCAGATGAAAGTTGATGTTTATGCCATGATCTTTGGTTGATGCAAATGCAAAAAGGGAATTAAATCCGTTGACGGCTTAGCAGGGTCAAATCATCAAAATCAAATGCCGTGTAGCAGCAAATCATGGTAGGTAAAAGCTTGGCGCCTTTGGGTTAAAAGTTGACTATGTCTTCAATGGACACAAATGCGTGAGGGTTGAAGGGGCTTCCGTAATGGGTGTGCATTAAATGATATATGGCTCATTGGTGCATGGAGGTGCATGACAAGCCATAATAAAAGGTTGTTCTTCCGTTATTCGTTGATTGAGCTGCGGTTTTGTTTTTCGTTTGGCAGGGCGTGTTTTAGAAGGCTGAGGCGTTTTGACAGGTGAGGCGTCGGATCATTGGGAGAGATCGAATACGGGGTAGGTCTTTATGAATGAACTCGTCATCTGAATATGAATGGTCGGCTACGTCTTCAAGGGATACAAATGGTTCATATTTGTTGGATCCCCCCGCAGTCAGTCGCACTGTCGTCATCTGCAGAGGCACCCTGGCGTTTGTTGCTGTCGGCATCGCCTTCAGATGTTGTAGGAGAGTTGCCGGTAGCATCAATAGTGAGGGGTGAAGGGGTGACAGTCCAGCCCCTTTGAGCAGCGACTGCCGCCTTCCGTTTTGGCCGTGTGTTGGCTGATATCTCATCGTTGACAGAGAGGCTTGATACACGCCTAATGGAGTGGAACAGGATGCAACGGGCGCGGTAGGCGTCGGGGATGACTCCGGAGAGGGTGCTGCTTGATTGGCGTCAGCGACGGATTGCGGTTTGTAGCGTCGTGTGGTGTTTGAGGGGGATGTGATGGAGGATCGGCCATGGTTACGCTAGTTGTGCTGTGGGGCTTCTGAGCTGAGACGCGCTGTGTTTAGCTCCACCGCAGCCTCGAGCTCTTCGCTCAGGCCACTCTGTCATTTTCATACTAATTCCTATCTGACCTCAAAAAGTAGGAGTAGAATCTTTGGTAGATAGGTGTAAGATATGGTAGATAGTTTTAAGTATGTGGTGTTATGGATTGTAAGTAGGTAGGGCCTGAGCGAAGAGCTCGTATTCGTGTGCTCAAGGATTTTTTTCATAGAAGGCCGGTCAAATCAGCGCAGGCTTGCAACTTGCAACCCGTTCCCACTTCGCATTTGTACTCATGTGTTTCGTAAATCTTTTTTTAAGGGACATAAAGCAAAAAGTTTTAAAGACATAAAGGACAACGGACAACTTGTCAGGCTTTCATTTTTCCAAATACAAGCAACACCATGAAAGCCAAGTCCGTTCCAGCATCACTTCTGTTCCTTCCCTCCTGGGTTCTCTTAGGCCCTGATATGGCGAATGCAGGCCATCTACAACCTCCTCCGCCGCCACCTCCTAACGGTAAGTGTATCTGCCTTGATCTGCAGTTTGCCCTTAGATCTTATATCGTTTATCATATAAACATCGTGTTACCAACCTTGCCTCTTTCAGATCACGATCACGAGAACTGCCCCCCGCCTCCTCCACCGGGTCCACCGAAACCAAACAATGATGGTACCTATGAAGAAGGTATTTCCCGTGGAGTACACGAGGCAAGCAAGATCTGGCACGATACAGGCTGCGACTGTGTCAATGTTTGGGGTTACGAAGATCAAGTTGAAGACATGTTGGAAACCAAGTTTGCGGAGTCGAGCGCTGATACTGATAAGCAGAAGGATTATAAGAGGGGTGTACAGGATGGGGCCGATTTGGTGGTGGTGGAGCATGAGAGAAAGTGCGTGGATGAAAGCCCTGCTGAATGTGTCGAGTTGGGCGAGGCTGCAGCTCAGAGTAGGTCCATGATTATCTGCGTGAATGCACTATTCAACTGTTCTACTCATACATCACTGTGTCGTTCTCTTTAGTGCTCGCCTTTAGCTACTGCCCTTTCTCTGCAGCCGATGAAGCATCCGGATATTCTACCCCGAACTACATGCAAAGCTGTCGCGATGTTGCCTACAGCGTTTGTAAGGGAGAAATGCGTGAAATGCTCGAATCGAATGGATGCTCCGACGTCCCCCCTGGAGACCTATCAAGTCTACAGGAAGAATGTACTGAACAAGTTGATAGTATGACTCCTGGTATGATGAAAACTGCTGTTGCCAAGCGTGGATTGAAAGGAGCGACGAAGTAACTAATTGGAGATGAAGGTGTTTTGAAGAAGTACTTTAGTTCTTACTTCCTGTAGATATGTGTTCTTTTGTAGTAATCGATCATTTGTAATGAAAACTCATCTTACTGTTTTATGACATGTGCATCTTGGATCATCACGAACAATATCAAGATATAACTTGCCTGCTAACATTCTTATATCCGTCATTCTTATCAATGTTGACCATACCTCTGTTAACTTAAGCGCTGTTCTTTTCTTATGTCATTTCCATAATACCATTAAACAATATGGCATGCTCAGAAAATGCACGAGCCAACCTTGCTGCAACATTTTTATCCACACCTTTATCTATCGATTTGGGAGCTGGAATTCAGCTGCTGCCACTACACGACTTGGAATCGCCATGTGATTGCGAATTCAATTCACTTGTGCCCATATCCATGATTTCGTTTTGCTCGGCAGCAATGGATACTTTGTCCGCCTCATCACATTTAATTTGCTTCAACATTTCCTCCTCTACGATGAAATATGATTGGATCATATTCATCAATCGTCTAAGACCTTGACGGGTTGGAAAAATGAGCAAGTCATCAAATGATTCTAGAATATCATCTTGTTCCTCTATGAGTGAATCTTGAGAGATGGTATTCATCATTGATAATGGTGATAGGTGAAATATATTATTATTCGGCAGGCAGTAAAAGCCGACCAGCCACAAAGCAGGGGGAGGCAGGGGGGGTCATCTAATAGACCCGTAGATAATCCGGCGATCCGATCCGGCCTAAGATAATCACTCGCACGCACAGGGCAGGGGGGCGCGTACGTACCTACACAGGTACCTACCTTACCAAATGAGTCAGATAGATATTCTGAGGCCACAACAATGACGATAGTCAGTTGTGGACGAGGACAGACCAAAAGATTAGGCATCTTTTCCTTTCCCCCCAGAACTTACAACAACAGAGCAGAGTGAAGACATCGAACCAATGTTGCGATGAAGGCCAAGCAATCAAAGCAGTGCGACGTATGTATCATCGGTTCAGGCCCCGCAGGATTAGCAGTTCTATCGGCGCTGCGAGAGCCATACTCGGTGGACACCATGTCGGAGAATCAGTGGGGGCTTGCGGCAACACAACTGAATAAGATTGGCCGATCGAAGAAGCTGAATATAACTGTTATCGATCCAAATGATGAGTGGTTGGGTGGGTGGAAGGATAATTTCACAAGGTGAGTATCTGAGTGCGTTTTTTTAGTGTAGCTTTTGCGGTGCTTACTTCAAATCAAAATTCAATGCCACATTTTTATCTACACTTACTCAGACTTGGGATTAGATTTTTACGGTCTCCGGCAATTGCTCATCCTGACCACTTCGATATGAGAGCACTATTGACGTACGCCGTGGCGAATAATAGACAAGACGAACTAATCGAAAGTGGCTGCGCTGAGATACGCAAGGTAGGTGTGCTTTTCGAATAATATCTATACAACATGATTATTATGGTTAACAAACACCTCTAAACTATACTTTGCTCTTTAAGCTACACGGACTAGGGCAGACGCAAGTAGGTCTTTGGAAGCTGCCATCTGCATCGTTGTTCGAAGATTTCGCACGAGATCTGGCAAAGAGCTTGCAGCATGAATATGTCAAGTCTTGCGTAGTTGATATTGAACGTGGGAATACCTCCGATGAAGAAGATGAAGGGTACATTGTAAGAGCAGTGGATGGCACACAAATACAAGCAGCTGCAGTTGTTCTTGCCTTAGGTCAAAGTGGAAGAGCAGTTGTACCAAAAAAGTTGAGATGCGTTCCAAAGCATAAGCTTATTATGTGGAACCGTATGCAAGAAAAATTGAGGCCAGATCATGAATTTATTTTGGTGGTAGGTGGGGGATTGACAGCAGTTCAAGCGGCCCAATACTGTTTGCGTCAAGGAAAGCGGGTTGTCCTATGTTCTCGCAGACCTTTGGTGTCACGTCACTTTGATCTCGAATGGTACTGGTTTGACAAAAGGACAGCTAACAAACACGTATCCGACTTTTATCACCAAAGTGAGAGCGAAAGGCTAAGGCAGCTTCGAGACGTCAGAGGTGGAGGATCTGTACCTCCACTCTACATGAAAGATCTATGCCAATGGGAGCAGAGTGGCAAACTTACTCTAGTGAACAATGTTGAACCTGAGTTTTTACAAACAACAGATGACAAAGAATTGATCTCTATTGGCGGAAATATTTTTTATTTCCATTGTGTCATTCTTGCATGTGGCGTGAAAACTGACTGTATGATGAACCCTTTGGTGCAGAAAGTGCATAAGAATTTCCCAATTGATATCGTTGGGGGCTTTCCGTGTGTAAACACTGATTTGGAATGGACCAAAAATCTCTATGTTGTTGGAGCGTTGTCAAGTCTGAATGTTGGACCTGATGCTGGGAATATCATGGGAGCTCGCCGAGCTGCATCCATTGTGGCAGGTGCACTTGATTGCAAATCCTGGCTGAGGAAGGAAGAGGGCACTCTCTCAAATAAGTTTCATGCATTTTTGGATGACGATGAGTCTAGTTCAAATAGTGATGATGATTGAAAGCAACGGATTGGTATTGATGTAATAGATAAACAGAGACACTTGTCAGAGAGTAATAGCATTATTCAAGACGATACGTGGACAAAATAAAGAAGATATTCACTTGGGTGGTAATACATTCTTATCATCCTTATGCAGTTAATAGGCAAGCTAAGCTTCAGAGAATTGAATGATCTAAGAAGTTCGTTGGGAACAACACGATGATCAGTTATGCGGCATATTTAGTATGTAGATATTTCTTATTCAGACAAGATCTCTGCTGTATCCCTGGAGCACACCATGTCTGGGGTATTTTGAGTGCCATCCCAGCAGACCCACAAGGCTTTGCTAGAATAGTTTGGTTGGTCACAGTTGTCGAAGCATTTTCCGGATCCTAGTCCGTCACCTTCTACCCAGGAACATCCGCTTCCAATACAGGAGTCGCATGAGCTCTTTCTAGCACATGAGGAAGTGAATGCATCATCAATGGTAATGATGACATTGTCGACATCATCGTCATCAACAATAATCGTGATGTCGTTATCATCAGTCATGGTCATGGTATTACTCTCTGTGGTCATGCTATCCACCTGGGCCTTACACTTATTCTGAAGTCTAAGGGTCTGGCTGGTAGTTAGAGAACACCCGTTAGCCTGTACCGAGCCTCCTACTGCTCCCTTGCAAATACCGTAGGCAACGGAACGGCAGGTTTTCTTGTAGTCATAAACTCCTTGATCTGCGGCGTAATCGACGGAAAAAGGACAGAACTCGAATGCGATCTAAAACATGGTTTGATGCCGAAAAGAGTTAGAACATGGAGCGTTCATGTGATATCATGATGGAAGAAGAACACCTTCAGTCAATATTTGAACTCACTTCGGCAGCTGCAGCCAATCCAACATCATTACATTCGTCAGGGCTATTTTCGAGGCATTTCTTCTCATATTTTTCCACCACTTGACTGGCACCAGCCCTAGCACCCCTATTGTAACTTCTAGTCTTCCAGTTACCACTATCGGGATACATCCATGACACAGTGTCATCAACAGTGCTTTGGAATGTCCATACGTTGGCGCAATCACTTCCTTGCTGGCGCCATAAACCCTCAGCTTCTTCCTTTCCAGCATCTACGCCGTCACTGAATTCGTTCCATCCCGCTTTGAGGAATGATGCATAAGAGGCTGGGGCCAAAAGGAGTACGGCGATAGAGGTGGTGAACTTCATTTTTGTTTTATGGTCGGTTGGTAGTATCTATCTAGCCTAGTAAGGTGGGCTGAACACTGAACACTCCTCCCGCCGCCGCGTCGCATTGTTGCTCTACCAAGTCCCCCGGGAATGCCTAATGACATAAAGACACTATCCAAATGACATAAAGAAACCCACGCGAAAGAAGAAAGACTCGCTTGGACTTTAGTCAGGATACGAACTTTTTTCGACTCGCCTCATTTTAAATAGTTCTACTTGAATTTAGTGGTTAATATTTGTTTCAAGATAAAGATATCTAATCTACCGATCCTGACTTTAGTAAGAAATGACATAAAGGTCACGACATAATGAAGGACTTATGAGAGAGATCCACGCGACATAAAGGGGATTTTGTAAGACCACCAAGCTACCAAAGGCAAGCGGAAAAAAACCCACCAACACTAAAACACCTCAAGTCTCATAAAATCCTTTCTTAAACAGAAATACAAAAGCTTTGCAATCCAAATTATATTAATCATGAAGCTATCCACTCTCGCTGTCATCGCATGGGCTACCCCAACATCAGCTCAATCAACACTTCCTGCACCCATCCCGTGCGATGGTGATTTCAACTCTGGAGTTTATCTAGGAGCTGACGTTGCTGAAGCTATCTGGAAAGCAGGCGGTAGCTCCTGTAGCAACATTTGGGGCTACGAAGATGCCGTGGATGACTACCTCGATGAATACTACCCCGATGACACTGGTAACTGGAAGACGGATGCCTGTCATGATGGCATGGAAAAGGGAGCTGATCAAGTTGTTGCCAAGTACGAAAAGATGTGCCTTGATGACACTCCTGACGAATGTTACGACCTCGGACAGACTGCTGCGCAAAGTAAGTTCATACCTTCCACTTCAACTTACTTCTTTTCTATTGTGCTAACATCGACTGACATTCCATGTTACTATCCATACCCGTTCTAGTCATCGCCTTCGATTACTGCCCATTCTCAGCAGCTGATGAAGCCTCTGCGACAAGTGCTCCCGACTACAAAGAGTCATGCAAGGAAGTTGCGACGAGCATTTGTGAGGGCGCCGTTTATAATTACGTCAAGCAAAATGGATGTTCTCCGTCCACAAGCGAGCTTGCCAAGTTGCAAGACAAGTGTGATGACCAAGTTGAATCTATGGTTGGCGGTGATGAAGAAAAAGAAGAAACTACCAAAGTTATTGCATTTGATGGGAGTGCTGACAAGACGAAAGAGGAATCTTCCTCAGTCGAACTTACAGAAGAACTGTCATGTTCTGACTTCAACACTGGAGTGTATCACGGAGCTGACGTTGCTGAGCATATTTGGAAAAAGAATGGCAGTTCTTGCGGTTATGTCTGGAATTTCCAAGATGACGTTGATGCCTACCTTAAAAAGAACTACCCCACGGACACATCTGACTGGAAAACTAACAGCTGTAACCAAGGAGTCGCAGCAGGAGCTCAGCAAGTAGTTGATAAGTATGAGAAGCAGTGCCTAAATGACACCCCCGACGAGTGCAATGACCTCGGGCAGACTGCGGCGCAGAGTAAGTCTTTCTTCTTTAAATATTTTTAAGTAGCAGAACCAGAAGTGATGTAAAATATTTCAACTCACACTGTATTTTGCCATCCCTACCTACGCTAGTCATTGCGTTCGATTACTGTCCTTTCTCTGCAGCTGACGAATCATCCACGTACTCTACCCCAAACTACAAGAAAACGTGCCGCTCTGTTGCCTATGGTATCTGCGAGGGTTCCATTTACGGCTATGTGAGGGAAAATGGGTGTTCCATCTCTACTAGCAAGCTTTCGCAGTTGCAAGGAAAGTGTGAGGATCAAGTTGATTCAATGACTGGAGGTGAAGAAGTTGCGATTGCCATGACTCGTCACTTGAGGAAGAAAAATTAAGATACTGACAGGTCGTAGTATGGTACCATGATTATTATTTGTTCTAGGCGATGCACAAAAATCTACAGGAATAATGCATCTATTATTATTGTAACTTCGACAGATTTCTCTTTACTCTAGAGTCTCTTGACATGTAATTCCTTTTCCAATGTTATGTTTGAGTACATCGTGCACCTTCACAAGTGGTATAACTATCAGATTGTCTCTTCACCACCAGTTAATTATGTTGCACAGTTGAAAATAACCAAGTGATAGTGAAATCTGTATTTCTAACTTAAATTTCCTGTATTTCCCAATGTTAGCTCCTCCTCGTTAAAAAGAGCCTCTGCGTATTCATACAGGAGCACATCAAATGTATTCCTTTCTGATATTGCCTTCGATTCATCACTAGTAGCAGACACATCAATGCCATTTGTCCTAGCGTATTCGCGGATGCATCTACCACGAGTCGATTGTTTGTGAATCTTAATGCCAAGATAAGAATTAAATCGATCGAAGCTTTTCACAAATTGATTTTCAAGGCCAATCTTGACTTTGGCGCGTATTATTTCTTTCGCCACAGCTAAATCATCATATGTTAAGGTTAGATTTGGATTCTCCTTTCCTACAAGATTTCTCACCATCCAGTTGTCAATAGTTGATTGGTGCACAAACTCCCTGGCGACAGGATGACGAAAGATGGCAAATACTTTTGCTTTGTGATTGCTATCAAACAATTCTTTTGTTGCTAATCTGAAGTGACTGCTTACCACTAGATCGACAGATGGATTTTTTGAGAATACCAAACCAAGATCTTTGGCTCGTAATATGCCTTCTTTTGTGCTGGTGTCAACATTTATAACAGACCATTCTTTACTCTTGAATGGCAAGAACCTTACAAGTCTCGTGTCTTCACTGTAAAACTTGGGGTTACTACCAAGCTCATTGGCAAGTGTCAGACCAATGCACCAGTATAGATTCTGTATTGCCGTCCCTCCACTTTCTGGTATGTTCCAGTAAAATGGCGTGTCTGAATCATTGCACTCATCTGCTGAATTTACATCGGCAAGGTTGGATCGTAGCCAGGATGGAATGGCATCAGGATCAAGGCTGCTCTCATCGTTGCCAACCAATTCTAATTTGCCACCAGTGGCTTCGTTAACAGAACTAGTGTTTTGCATTGAACACTCTCTCACATTGACGATATCCGACTGACTATTAAATTGATAAGACACGTTTTCTTTCATGCAGTAGTCTGGGCACATTTCTAAAAATGACTGCGAATATTTCGAACAAACAGCAGCCTTATCTTCGGAGTCTGTCCTTTTGTGAAAATTTCCCACCTCACAGGTCATTTGAGGACGTGGAGTGATATGAAAAGGAAGTAAACGCTTCGGGCAAGCATGACAATACCTCAAAGAAGTTTCACCATTTTCAACAGGAGATGTACCCTTGCCATATTTCAGTGTGGAATTTTTCGGCCTAAGCGCATGACTCAATAGGAGGGAAGCCACCATCTCTGTTATGTTCGAACACACATTCATGGTCTTGATATTCGACTCCATATCTTCATATTTTTCATTACAGAAATGATGAAAATGCTGTGATTGAGCGATGTGATCCTCTCCCCATTCTCCATAAAGTCGCATTTCTTTCGAAATTCCCATGCCGTCGAGCCATCTTATCCGTCGATCATTTAATAATTGAAGCTTGTCCTTCAAGTCTAATATGTACGCGTTGTATTTTTCGATATATTCCATATTTGGCCGTCTAGCTGTGAAGCTATAATCAGAAAGTACAAGTGTCCCATTCCACGACGTCGGTAGCTTTTCTACAAAACTAAAATAGGCGGTAGGTTAGGTTTGAGAGTTATGTGAAGTAAAACCCGATATAAGCAGTCCAATTGATCACATTACCTCTTTGTGTGGTATTCAAAGTCGTAATTGGGCCCATCATTTGTCAGCATGTAGACAACATCAGGCCAATTGCTTTCCACCTCGAAAATTTCATTCCAAACTTCCCATGCATTCTCAATAAATACACCCAACTTGGCAATCTTATTGTTATGGCATTCCATTACACGCGTTTTACCAGGTGGTTCAAATTGAACCACACGAAAGTCCTGGTATAAAAGTTTAATGTTGCCTTTTTGTACTATGACACGGCCCCAGCATTTTCCTACAACGGAGATATCTATATGTTCTTTCTCGTCTGGAGATAATAGGAAATCTACTAATGACAGAAACACACCTCTTTCACGGCTTGTTCTGGAGTTAAGTCATTGCGGTTCGAGATTGTGAGTTACTCGTTTGTGTACAGATAAACAATTTATCGATATTTCATGCTTACCCAAGAATGTATATGGATGTTTGTTCAGGCACCTGCAGCAGTTCCGTTTGAGAAAATGTTGGAATTGTGCAATTCATTGTGTGTCCAGGTAGAAACGTCCATCCACTTCGCAATGTATCATTTAACTCTAACCCCAAACCAGGCCCGATCCAATCCCCACTCCACGCAGAATATGCATCGGACGTGTCGAGAAGAGAACATGGCGGATGATGTATCCTCTCTTGAATAGAAACAATGTCGTCATTATTCTGCCTTTCGACTCGAAGATTTATCCGATCTATTGCTACATTAACTGGACGATCTTCCGCCGTAATTATCGGTACCTCGTGAACTACTATCTCATATTCACCCTCTATAATTGGTCGCCATTCAAACATTAAATCAGGAAAGGGACTGATACCCCCTGCTGGATCGGTGATTAGTGTAGCTACTCCGGTGTAATTGTTTGCACTCAAGACAACCACCCGATGTGAAGACCAGCCAATTGAGGGACAATCTGCTGGACCTTGTTGATCTTGATATATAATTTAGTATTATGGAAACAGGATAGGGTCAAAAACCCAAATCCATACAGTTTCATGTTTATTATGTAAACAAAATAATGGCAATCTCAAATTCATTTCATAGAAATTCAATACTCAATGGTTTGTAACCCATGCGAATCGATGCAAAATAATTTAACGCTTCTCCCTGAAACGCTGCGCCACCTTTCGGCAATCATCATGAATGAAATCATAATAACGGACTCCATATATCTCTACATCATGAATGGAGGGGTCCCACGTCCACTTAACCCCGAAAGTAGCTATCATCATTTCCTCCCTCCATTTGGTCAATATTCCTCTATCCAACATACTCTTCTGTGTATTATACCATTGTCTCAGATGACCATGTTCACTGTCTTTTTTATCAGGAAGACATTCGCGTCTAGTCACATACGATTCAAGCCCCTTGAGGTTATTCATCCATTTCTCGAGGTTCTTATCCATACTTGTACTCTTTACATCCACACCATGAATGGAGGGTTGACACGTCCACTTTGCCCCAAAAGTAGCTATCAACATCTCCTCCCGATCTTTGGTTAATTTTCCTTTCTTCAGCTCACCCTTCTGCGTACCATACCAACTTTTCAGATGACCATGTTCACTGTCTTTGAAATGGGGAAGACAACGGTGTGTAGACACATACGATTCAAGCCCCTTGAGACTATTCTTCCATTTCTCGAGGTTCATATCCTTTTTCTTCTGATTGCGCGCTACATCTTTGAGGTCCATCGGTTCTAGACTAAAATTGACACTTTTGAGATAGGATATGTATTCAGGATTAACTTTGCATCCATTGAGGAATCTACTCTTGACTGCTTTTGCCCATTTATGTGCCTGACAACTCTATTTGTAGTCTCATACATCTAAACATCCCATTTTGTAATCTCACAACTTCAATCAAATTGATTCTGAAGGGCGATGATGTAAATGAGATACGAGTAGACTTGAAGGAAGTGATTGCTGATGGAGCTGGTGATGATTACAAAGAAGAATAAGTTTGACATCAATACTAAACTGTACAAAAAGAAGCACAGCTATTTACACAAAGTTTGCTTGCTTAGTTTTATTCAATTCTGGAAGCATCATGTCGGCAAACTTCACTATATATAATATAACACAGATCACATATCATTTCAGCAAGATTGTTCTTACTCTGGAAGAAAGTCGGCTTTGATTTTTCTACCTAAATGCCAGGCTGAACTTCCAAATAAAGCAATATTAACAGAGCTAGTTGAAACCAAATTATGTCAATATAAGTAAGCAAATATAATTGATATAGGAAGCTTCCTCAAATGGTAAAGTAACTCACCAAAGTGTATAGTTGATAGGCTGTACCAATAATGCATAGCGTGAAAAGAAAAATCCTGTTAATGTCAGTGCGGAGTACTGAGCAAGAGAAATCTTTTCTGTGGGGCGATCAAGTTCCATAAACGATGCACCCGAAATCATCCATTTGCTTTGTACATCATAAGATTCCATGGAACATAAATGGTGAAAATAAGCAGGTTGAAAACAAGATAAACTCATATAAATGTAGACAATGAAAAGTAACAAACTTCTCACCTCATGGGAGCCCAGAAGTGAACGGTGAACGGTCCAGCCTCCGCCGCCGCCACACTCGACACAATGCCTAGATTTGCCCCAGCGATAGCACTTTGCACTGCTGGCCCAGCCAAAACACACACTGCCCCCGCTGCTGTTGTTGCACCCGCCTTCATCATGATATCATTCACGGCATCATCTTCCCCTTTAGATCGTTTATATTCCAAAGCCCTCCACATTTGATTCAACTGAGCGCCCACATTGGTAACATGGCATCCTGCCAATAGTAAATTTTGAGGTTTAACCACAAATGCCCATCTGGCGAATAATGAGGAGTAAACAATGAGTACTCCCGTCATGTTAAGACTGATTACCTCTGGGGAGGACTGCATGGCGTCATATATCGCGGCTCCGGACATACCCCATCCTGCGAGGGCACCACAACGGCCCCAGAATTCTGCAGAGTCCCACCATGATTGATTTGAAGTTGGCGGAGGTGTGGTTTCTGCGGCCTTTGTGGTTGCTTCCGTAGTTGATTCGGTTGCTTCTTTCGCGGCCGTTGAAGTTGGTTTCTCAGACTTGGTTGTGAACCTTCGAGTTGGCAATATTCTCGTGTTTGTTAAGCGTGCGTAACGAAGGCTGAGAGGCTTGGATGGCAGTCTATTGATGGAAATAATGCGTCGGCTGATGGACGCCATGTTCATCATGATGTCGTTGGTTGTTGTTTTTTTAGACAACACACGTTGCGGGTTGAAGTTCCATTTTTTAGTTCTGAAGTTGAAGTTTTTAACACAGAGAAAACAACCCCTCCCCTTTATTAGATACACACACTCAACTCCAAGCAAACACAAAAGGCTCCTGTATGGTAACCCATAACAATGCTTGGCAATGGCAATGCGAATATGTTTGCCACAAATTGCAAATTAATTATTCATGAGAGCCCTAACTACCCCTCTAGTAAATGTAAATGCAAAGGCAAAGAGAGACAGAAGTGAAAGCAAACTTTCTATCAAGAAACACAGAAACATGATACCAGGCATTGATAGATTCTCGGTCCTCACTACAACCTATTGAGTCGGTAGAATTTCATTTTGAAACCTCCCATATTGCTTTATTACTAAAGACAAACACCCAAATCCCAAACACCAACCATAGAAAGGGGTCAAAAAAAGTCACCCCTTTTCCTGTTACTAATTCACTATTTCAAAAGGGTCTTATTCCTATGTAATATCTGTTGATTCAAAAAATTAAATGCCAAATTTAATAATTAGGATAGCCCTAACCCTAATATCCAGTGCGACAACTTCTTAGTTGTGTTTTACCCTTTACCCATTTGGAGCGGGGTAAGGATATGAATTTTTCTTTTTCTTTTACCTGGTAAATACCCAGTAAAGTTGGGGTTAAAGCTTTACCCTGTCCTTACCCTGACCTCCTCAGGGTAATCTGAAAAAAGGGTAAAGTTGCTATATGGCCTATATACAGGCTTTCTAAGAGACTATTATGATGCTGCTACCAGGTATTCATATAGTAGTACTGTTGTTCGTGTAAATACTGGTAATTGCAGTGACAGTTCTGTATGTAGTAGGTAATATTCAGATGGTAAGGGGGGTGAGTGAGTAAAGATCGAAGAAGGCAGCAATTTTACCCGAGAAGTGCACTTTACCATACCTCGCCTCTGGTCCAAATTGAAGATACTAGGTAAAAATAGGGTAATTATCCGGTAAAACGCAAACGAATCCATCGTCGTCAGAGAATCTGGGTCTATTGATTGTTCTGAGATTGATATTCAGATTTCAGAAAAACAAAACATAATTGGCATCGAGACATGTTGCTACATGTCTCAAGACAAGACATTTGTCTTCATGATATTTCCCGATATATGCAAAAAATGGCGACAAATATGTGACAACATGTTGCAACATTATGTCACGCAACAAAGACATTTTGGCCCTGGTTTCAACATGTCTCGGCAAAGACAGGTCAACTTAGGTTAGAAATGGCACATACATGTTTCTATCAGCACACATTGGTATAACCTTCTGTAGGTTGCACCGAGATAATTGTCCAACACGGGTGACAAAAGTCACCATTTTTGACTCCAAGTAGAAGCATACCAGAAACCTACGTAAAGGCTTTTTCAAAATGGTTGGGATATGGCACACATCATTCACCTTTGGATGCCATCTACACAAATATGCTCCTGCCCTGTTCTCTTCTCTTATCTCCCATATCTTGGTCAACAGACATATCCCTCAATGCAAACTGTCTATCTGCTATGTGCTTGGCCAGCTGCCTCATCTAATACACATGTAATTTCTTCTCTGACTTTTTTTGTTTTGCTAGTGTTCATTGTCAATGCCAATGCAGTTGCCACGTTGTGTTGTTAAACGACAGTTCACAGTATTTGCTCTGGAAATGACACAAGATGCAACTACATTACAACTATCTGACAAGTTTTGCTGATAGATTTATACTTACAAATAAGACATCAGTTGGAAATGACATAGAAGAAGAGATGATTAACAATAACATCTATCAACTATAGTGCTTTTTTTGCATAAGCTATTGCCAACAAACAATATCTGAGTCTATTTACTATGACTTGTGCTTGAAAAATGAGACAGACGGTAATCATCTATTGCACAAAATTTTACAAATGTTGCGTGTATTGATGCTATAGTGATTTCTTAGTTCAAGCAAGAAGAACTATGAGTAGAATGAATTCAACAATTAGTATTAGTATCTTCTGTAAATGAGAGAAATTACAGAGAAGATAATCAAGAATAATCACTGCAAGACAAGCTAAACAAGTAAACTTGTGTACAGATCTATTCCATCATCAACAGTTTGAGAGTATGTTGCTTCGAGGCTAACTTATTAGATTTGGACCCTGCGGAAGGAAGAATATTTTGTATTTTCCTTCTGTTTTTAACCATGGTTGTTGAAGTGGTGATACACGACAAGTCTGTACTGAATTTTTTTCTTGTACATGTACCATCATAGAATGAACTTCTTTTGGAGCCTCTGATGGCTGCCTGCTGAATGAACTAGGAGGATCTAAATATGTAGCCAATAACTTGAAGTATTACAATGCAAAAAATGATTTTTCATTGCATAGTTCAATTAAAGTCACTTAAATAGACTCGTCTCAACCCTCAAAATCACCCCATTCGTCATCTTCTGGAGTCTCTACTGCATCTGCAGTATTCTCATTTACTGCCTCATTATCACCGGTAGTTTGAATAGAACCCGGAGGCGGAGGAGGTCTCAAACCAACGAAACCAGTTCCACTGGAGCCATTTGATTGTCGTTTCCTTGGACTTTTGTTCTTTATAGCAATATGAATCTTTTCACCCTCTTTTAAACTAAATTGTGATGGACCGAGTTGTTCCAAAGCTGCGCCACCACCTTCCGCAGAAGCTTTTCCTTCGACTTGCTGTTCATATTGATCATGCATTTCTTTCGCCTTCATCTCTCGTTTTAAAGATCCTACATAGTCCTCCATACTCATTCTGAAATTAGTTGCATCTAACCTCTCCCGAAAACCAATCCCAATAAACGCTTCTCTTCCTGTATTTGGATCTTGAATCCGCAGTGCAAAGTATCTAGAAGAGTCGACCACGGGAACTACCCAGTGTTCTAATTGATTCCCCGGTTTAGATAAATTTGCATGTATAATACTTTGTGCGAAGGAGTAGGTCTCCATAGCTCCATGTGGGGCATTGGCCTTGGGTCGTTCTGCCATGATGTTTATACAGAGTGAGTCATCCTTACGATTCACGTTGAGAGAGCATGTCATCAGGGGTTTAGCTAGATTCCATAGTTCGGCGCGATGGCCCTCGGAGGTTTTCATTGGAGGGATGCGGTAAACAAAGAGTTCGTCTACTTTGAGGAGTCGTTGCTCTATTGTCACTGTTTCAGCCATGGTTCGAATAGTCTCCGGTCGTTTGATTTTAGTTTTAGATTTTATTATCGTGAGTGATCTTCTCACCTACGATATTAAACTTCATATCTATTTATTCAAACTGTTGTACCGTCGTTCAAACGAGAGAACCAAGTTTTTTGTCAGATTACGATGATATGAAACAAACAACATACTTACCTATGTAATCGAAATGTTGCAGACCCTCTCGCTCCTCTATCTCCATTCTCCATCCTCCTTTCTCCATTCTTCTCCATGGCTTGGGTTTTGCTGTGCTTATTGAGTTGTTCCTTTTTAGCGGCCGGTAAAACTACACACTAACAGCAAGAACATCATTATGGATAGAGCTGCCTTCCTCAGCTCATTGCCCTACCTGCGTCCACTACCCCCAACACTTTGGGACAAATGTCTCGCCGAGCCAACGTCGTCATGCTCCACAGCCACACCGCCCACTCCTCGCAGTGAAATGGACTCTTTGTTGCTCGATGATGTTGTTGTTTCTATCGAGCCAATTCACAAAAGTTATGCCAACAAGAAGCGGGATAGAAATGATGATTGTGGGCAGCCTGCTTTCTTTTTGTGCAAGAAGGTGATGGCTGAAACATCTAGCAATGTCAGTACCGCGAAGACGACAGAAAGTAACGAAGAGCATGCGCCAATTTGCAATGAAAAGATAAATAACGACCCGGCCATTTGCTCATTCGAGATCGCTATAGTCAAGAGAAAACAAATTTTATCCTGCTTGGGATGTGAGAAGGATGTATTGACTACACCTAGTAAGACTGATATGGATGTGGATAACAGTCAGAGTCAAAGTCAGTCGGAGATTCAGAGCCCGATGGTGCCGCATAATAGTCTAGATTCTAACGTGCTCATATTTCGATTTGGTCGCTATTTTGTATTTGAGGTCAATGCTTCTGCGATTACTTCAATTAAACATCAGGCTGGAGAAGAACGCAAAGATGATGATGAGAAGGAACACGATGGGGTAGAATCACCAGAAGGTGGGAACATTCAGCAATCAAAGAGACAGAGAATTGAAAACGGCAAATCCGAAAAGGCTGATGATGTGAAACATCCAAGCTGTCTGTGTATATCCTTTCCATCATGTACTTTCCGACTATTTACAGTAGAGAAAAATCAATCAAACGGGGACAGACAATTTGATTCAAGTCGTATTTTAGAGACCAAATCAAAGATTATGCGGCATGTTGATATCGATAACACGTTGACGTGGGCACCAATTCCATCAGAGACAATACATACTGATGACTGGCTATGTTGTCTAGACCACATTATTAAGGAGAAGGAAAAGACGTCACCGGTTAAGACCGATTCTAGTAGTACTCATTTTGAAAAAGGTCAGAAGCACACCTCAGAAATCAGAGCTGACGACAATGAAGATGAGGAAGGAGCTAAGAGCAGTGTGCTAAATTCAGAAACTCAACCAATAGACTCAATCGATAGGATATTTAATGAGAAGCATTCGAACAAATCTAGCAGTCAAATTCACGAAGAAAGCGTAATGGCAGAAAGTATAAATTCAAAGCAGAGCGAGTCTGCAATAGACCAAGATGATACTTTTAGGCATCAAGTATCAACCAAACGACGTGCATTTGATAGTAGCTGGTCCCACTTGCAAGAGTCATGTGATACTGGTAAATCATCTTCGCTCACATCATGTGCACATTCATTAGCTCGCAGCTATTGCAATTCAAAACAACTTTCAAGTATTGCCATGCATTGCGATTCTAACATTGATGCAACCACGAACAAAATTCAAGATTTGATTGAATCATTGATGCCAGCGCGAGGACGAAGCAGTGATAATAAAGTATTGGCGCCTTTGACTACTGACATTGATACTGAAAAAAGAATAAATGATCTATTACGTTCGCGAAAAGAGGCTGTGTCTGCAAAGTATGCCTCGTTGCTTATTCCGAAAAAGTAAAAGCGATAGATGTTATACTGAATGGTTATGCATATTGCATTCACAGGTTAGTAGATATTATTATACTGGACATCATTATGTTATATGACTGTTCAAAGACACATCTATTCATGCTACAATGGCACTTTGTTCTACCTGTAGCCCGAATGCTGTACACAAGATTTTCATTTCATACAGACGAGCTCTTGGTGAACCTTATTTCTTCATGTGAACGAGAAAAGGCATCCAATAAAGACTCCAAATGTTTTGGTAGAGTGTTCCTCTCTCTCTTGATTCGTTCAGACATGAGCTGTTTGAGGTTTTTGGTTGTGCTATTACCGTAAGAATCTTGAAAGCGCACTTTTCTTAGACTAGGTTTCATGTTAATGCTTTCGTCGTCTGATGTCATTTCATAGTTATCGAATACATCACTAAGTTTTAAGCTCGCTGCATCATCCACACTACTATCATCTGTGTCATTGGCAGTGATACTTGCCTCTGACTTTGCACCCTCATCTGAACAATAAGACTTATTGGAGTCAAATGATTCGAGACGCAAGGATAGTAAAACACGACTACTCGAGTCACCACGAATCTTAGCTCTGCAATTACTGTCTCCAATAAGAACGCGTGAGTTTACTTCTTTTTCTGACTTGACTTCATACATCCATTTGGCCTTTGGCCCAGCATTGGCAAGTTTGCTATCGTGTATTTTTCTATTTGCCAAAGAATAATTTCTTTTACTAAGGAAAGCTCCTTGATTGTTCATGATGGATGCGAGTTTAACTTTTCCTCCGTTCTATTTACCGTGGTTTTCCTCTTGATATTTTTCTGTAGACCGTTGTTCAGTTATTTGTGACGATGGGCAAGCTGGCTTAGCAATCAGATCGTGATTTTTAATCATATTTATTGTAAGGTATGAATTGTTAGGGATGATGTTACTAATGTATCGAGAGCAAAAGAAGGGACGTGATTAATAGTCTGGTAGGATGGTAGCTTAAAGTGGCAATGACACATGATAGTATCGTGGTTCGTGGTAAGCTGGTGTTATGGTACCTACCTCTCAAGCAAGTGAGCAACTCAAGAGAGTCTCGTGACTCAAGATTAAGATCAGTAGTACTACTGGACATGATGGACATGGTCGTCGTGTCGTTGTGAGCACGCAACAATAGAACCCGAACACTAAGAGAGTGTGATAGATGTATCGAGCAAAAAGAAGGGACGTGATTAAATAGCCTGGTAGGACGCTCGCTTAAAGTGGCAATGACACATGATAGTGTCATTTAGATTAGTACCACTAGTGACACTAATGTCGTGGTAAGCCTGCTTTGTTACCTCATTAGCAGGTGAGCAACTCAAGAGAGTCTCGTGACTCGAATGGCAATCATATCACAAAACAAATAAGATTAGTACTACTAGAGATGATGGACAAGGTCGTCGTGTCGTTGTGAAGCTGGCAATAATAATAGAACCAGAACACTGAGAGTGCAGTGTGATGAGATAGCCGAGAGGGTGTCAGAGTAAACGTAGTTAGAGAAAGTAAGAGAGACTCGATGTAATATTATGAAATAAATGAAAGTGAATCATCCTCACCACAAATAAATTATTAAGTTATAGATGCTGTGACTTCTACTTCTTGTGGTTCTGAATCTATCAATCTATATCGCCGTGGGACATATACACCAAAGAAGAAAGAAATCAATGCAAGCACAACACTTGAACAACCAATTGTGATGACATAAACAAAGTCACTTGGGTCTGGAAAAAGAAATCCAACACCAAAAGAGACTAATGCAAAAACCGCGTTTAATCCTTCCTGAACCCCACCTATCAGACAACGATGCTCTTCAGGTATTTCTAGCTGCTGTATCTGAGTGATGGTGATAAAAGCAACAAAAAGTCCAAGTCGACTAATACAGACGCTGCTTATTGACAAGAAAAGTAATAAATTGTCATCACTTGTCGGTATGAGGAGAAGAGCCGCAATTGCCAATGACATTGCTTGAGTTGTAAGACCCCATACACCTGTCACCTCTAAGCCATACCAGCTCATTGAAAATGTGTAGGCAACAGTCCCTAGTAATCCTACAGAGTAAGAGATTCCTCTGAAGAAACCTATCATTCCTGCACTCAAACCTCTATTCAACAGGTACGCGCTAAACATGCCATTTCCAAATGTAATTGAGTTGGCGTACAATAGTGCTAAACTGAGTCCCGCAGGTGCTCCTGGCTGATCTATATATACCTTCAACGCCCATCTATTTTTGATACCATTGTTCAGAGAACTATCCCTATTAATCACCGTAATATCTTCTTGTACAAAATCATTCTCTAAACATGAAGTATCATTCGAATCGAATTCTGTAGAGGATGAAGCTTGTCGCTGCTCTAAAGCAGGAATGATATTAAATAGACGTGACATACAGAAATTTTCCACCGCCAAAGCGAGAACAGCGACTGCTCCGACGATCAGACAGAGGTATTGCATATTTTCCTCCAACAGCAAGACACTGATCATTAATGGTGCTATCAGGCCGATTTGCATCATTGTCGCATTAGTCTTTGAAAGCCATTCTGTCTGGGAAACATTTTGATGGCTTGAATATTGGCTAAGAACTACAACCAAATTTCGTTCAACGATGATATTGAATGTTTGATAGAGGACCTGGGCTCCTGTCCCCATGATATATATCCCACCCAAAGCCACGATGGAGGAAACTGACCACGGCTGTGAGAGGTTTGTGAGAGATTCATTGCCATCATCAGACTGTGATGGTGGTATAAATATTAGAAGTAACCAGGAGCCCAGTAAGGCCACTAGAATAACTGTGACATATTTTCCTAACAAGACCCATCTGATGGCTCGCAACTGATCTCCTTTCCGTCTTCGATCGACCCATTTTCCTAGAAATGGAGTAACAAAAAAAGCTCCAAGATTTGTACATAGACCAAATGCAGAGACAAAAAGTATAGAAGAATGTGAATCTGCTGAAATCGCCGACAGCAAAAGTATCAGTGAAAAATGCCAATAGTTCTGAGTGAAATGAGCACTGAAGTGAGCTAGATATATCCAAAGTCTTATCGCTTGGTGGTTGTGCTGACACTGTGATGTATCCAATTCCACTTCGTTTTCATCGTTTTCTCCACTGTAAACATCCATGGCCAGCCAGCTAGTGGTGCTCACGACGCATAGATAACCCAGTACAGCGAGATGATCCTGTTCGATCTGTCATGATCTGTCCTGTCGAGAGTCGAGAGGGGGCTGGGGCGATGCCGGCGGCTAATCTAAGGAATTTTCTAGTGGAAATTTTGCGGGGCCGAGACCGCCCTGGCCGTCGTGTCCATGATGGCGATGTCATCATGATGTTGTCAATCAACATACTAATTCCTACACACATTTCAATCCTTAGAAGAGCCAGCTGTCCTCTTATGAACCACACAACTGGCAATCCCCGGCCCCCAACAAAGATACATAAAAATCATCGAAGCTCTTTTCAACATGAAACTATCCACCGCGACAAAAGTCCTTTTCATGAGCGTAGGAAAGCTCGTTCAATCGCAAGAGACTGTTCCAATATCCTCCATTGCAGAGGACATCGATAATACTCCCAACCCACTCTGCAACAACATCGAAATCGATTTCATCGTCCAAGATGGTAATCCTGAAATGGCAGCAGTGGAAGATGACATCGTCCGCAATCTGGCGGAAATTGGAATCAAGGTATTATTGACGCTTGTAATCTTCATAGCTAATTGAAAATCATTCTAATCACTACATGGCCTTGAAACAACGCAGGTGAATACTAGATTCTTGAACTCCACTGAGTATACAGATGCGGAGCTGAATGGAGACTATCATCTACTCTTTACGAGGACGTGGGGTGCCCCGTATGATCCTCACTCTTATATGGCGAGTTGGGCTGTCCCTTCTCATGTTGAGTACTCTGCCATTGGCAATCTGACGGTAAGGCGTTGCTGCTGCCACTTCGCAATTGAAAATACATTACGAAATCTAATTATGTCCATCCAACCAATCAGCCACCACTCACCCGCGATGATCTAATTGCACGCATCGAAAATGTGCAAAAAGAATTCGATCAGGAGAAGATTGCAAGCGAATGGCGTTCCATTATGGAAGACGTACACAAGCAGTCTCTCTTTCTTCCATTGTGGGGAACACGAATCCCTTATGTCATCAATCGTCGTTTGATTGGTTTCACTCCTTCCACTCAGGCATACTCCATTCCCGTCAATAGTGTACAAGTTTCTTCCGGGTCCAAGGACGTCACGATTGCTCCGGGCGTCGGGGCAATGTTCAGTTCCACGGGTCCCATTAATCCTCACCAGTACTCGCCGAATGCATTGTGGGCTCAAGATTGGGTTTACGAAGGTCTCGTGAGCTATGGTCAAGACGGTGAGATTGTACCGGCATTGGCCACGTCTTGGGAGATTGAATCGATGGGAGAGGGACAACGTGCCACGTTCCAGCTTCGTCAAAATGTGACGTTTCATGACGGGATGCCCTTTGACTGCAGTGCGGTTGTGCTAAACCTTGACCATGTTTTGTCTGATGTTGTAAGACAACGTCATCAGTGGTTTGGGGCTGGGCAACATCTCAAGTCGTGGTCGTGTAATGGAGACTATGAACTTGTGCTTGAGACATCGTCACCGTTCTATCCGCTACTTCAAGAGTTGACGTATATTCGCCCTCTTCGTTTTGCATCACCATCTGCTTTTGCTGAGGGCCTCGAGAGTGATCCAGATCAACACAACTCGTGTGAGCCAGGCGACTTTGGGGCTAAGTGGGACAAGCTTGAGGAGGATGTCACGTGTATGGGTCTATCAGCACCTATAGGGACAGGACCGTTCAAATTTGTCTCGCGCGAAGTGGCTGAGGACGGCACCGATTCGGAGGTAGTGTTTGCGGCGCATGAAGATTATTGGGGCCAGAAGCCAGGCATTGAGACTCTAACAGCTATTCAGTATGCCAGTGTCGAAGAGGTGGAAGCAGCATTGATGTCAGGAGATCTGGTAAGATTTTGAACACTTGCCATCCGTGTCTCTTTTGCACTCCTTGGTCGTCTCACTGTTGATTTTTTCTGTAGGACATGGCTATGGGAATCGGGCCACTTAATGCTAAACAGGTTCAGGACTTGAAGTTCCATCACTCAGATATGTTTGATGTTCGCCACAGTGATGTAATTCAGCATGCTCTGCTTGTGTTTAATGGCAACCGATCGCCAACCGATGATATTACTATTCGTCAAGCCATCACTCACGCCATAGACAAATCACATTTCCTCGAGCAAGAGTTTGCAGGTCTTGAACAGCCTGTGGATCAGCTACTCCCTCGCACTGCCCCGTATTGCAATGTTGATTTGAGCCCAAAATGGGGTTTTGACCTGCAGAAGGCGAAGCTGCTCAACTGCCCTACTGAAGTGGCTAGCGCTCGCAGTGCAGAAGCTGACCAGCTAAGTAGTGGCGCTATTGCTGGCATTATCATCGGATGTGCTGCAGGTGTGGGGTTGATTGCTTTGGTCATGATTATGATTCAAAATGAACGTGCAGGAAAGCCCATGTTCGCTCCTTCTAAGGCCGAAATGAGCTAAGGTAGTAATTATGTTTGTTCATATATCAACATCGGTTGATTATCGGTGGTTCAGTTAGTGTATGTGATAAGTGATCATTAATATTAATGAGATTTTGGCTGAATAATGTTTATGCGCAGATGTCTGTTGCCTTCGACTTAATCAAGCCCATGTTTTGCATAAGATAGAGTTTAGAAATTGCGATTCGGTGACGATACATAGCTGAGAGTCCGCTTCGGATTCATCAAGCTCCAATGGATGAATGTTGTCAGCCCATGTAGGCATGAGCAGATTCAACGAGATCCTATTTGAATCTCGTACAATAGACTTGCATCGCTTCAAAACATCTAATGAAGTGTGAATGACAGTGATGTCGAATTTATCATCTGTTTCAGTGAAGGCTGAGCTTATCTGGGTCTGTTTTTGAAAGTCTATTACAATTCTTTTGATTATTTCTGACTGGGTCTCCTCTTTCTCTGCGTTTGGTACCACTATCATCATAGAGTCGTTATGTTGTTGATTTGAATAATGATTTCGGACCTTAGTCGACGATGTTACAGAAATTCTTAATCCTGGGTTCTCATGGTCTTCACTTTCCAGCCACTTATTTAAGTATGGTGCTTCCCAGTCTAAGTCAACATCAACTGCGAATATCATTCCCATTGAAGCCAATGAATCCAAAGTCCACTTCAATTGAGTCTCGTGCCCAAGCACAACAATTGTATTTTGTCTGGTGTCATTATTTTCTGTGCCTACATTCATATTCGCCATTAATACATCACATGCAAATGGATGCCATGTATCTTGTATCCCTAATCCCCGATTCAACATTAATTCATTCAGAGCATCCCTTATTTTTGGCATTGGATTCATCATGCGTCCTGTCTCCTCGTCAACAACAGGGTACTTAAATTCCATAACTTCTCGTAGTTCTTCCCAATTCGCAAACAATTCTCCAACTGTTAGTGGTCTACTCCCTACTACGGATCCGTCAGAATCAAAATCAGATGTCCAAGTGGGATGATATTTGCCTCCATACTTCCCACCTCTCCCATTGGATCTTCCACCGTCCAACAATTGTTCTTCTAACAAAACTCTTGCCAAGAAGACTGCGTCACAGCCCAAACCCTGCTGTGTGATTGATGAGAGCGCATTGAGTTTTTCAATGAGCCAGTTCCATGATTCTTCCTCGAGTGATTGTGGGTTTAGGTTGAGAGTTTGTGCCGTTTCCACAAGCGAGGGCCATACTGTGAATGCTGCTTGAATTGCCATACATGATTTTGAGTGCGTAGATGATAGAAGCGTTCCTTCTAGTGACAGTAGAAAGATATTATTATTGTTCTGTGGACGAGAGTCTGCATTGATGGCAAGAAGCTGTCGATGCTGGCAGAAAGAGGTAACGCGTGGACTAAGAAATGCTGCTGATTGAGGGAATGTGCTGACTGCAGTGGTTATAATAGCTAACACAACAATTATTGTAGTTGTCATCGTCGTAAGCCCTGGTTGGAGGAAAGAATGCAGGGAGTCGTCTGCAACAAACCGAAAATTCCACTTTGTGTAGCGGTTGGTTGAAGGTCATCACTCATTTTTCGATATTCCCGCACCTGTGATAGAGGTTGGAATTCAGTGATCACATTTTTTTTTGTGACGATCACAAAATATTTTTGTGATCAACGAGTGATCACATTTTTTTTGTGACCGATCACAAAAAAAAATGTGATCGTCACAAAATTATTTTGTGATCACTCGCCAACCGCAATTACCGCCAATCTCGCTGTATCGTCCCAACAAAGTAAGGGTAAGGGCGTCCCATCCTCTCCATCGTCGATCGTCGCATCATCATCACCCAACAATCAAGCCGATCGGCTCCAACCAACCAAACGCATCAACTCAACTCATCAGAAGCTTATCAGAAGCTTAGCTTCGGCTTCGTTGTTGTTCTGCCGCAGCTACTGAGCCAGCTGATCCGATCAGCCGTGCCATAGCCATCTAACACACCACATGACTGCAACCATCAACTCGGAACTCGGAACCGCCATGAAAGTTTAGCAGACTTGTATCACACATGGGGTGTATGTGAATATCATCTAGGAAATAGAGCAGCTTTTCAACGATGCCATTCGTGTGACAGGGTCTGGCGAAGCTGATGCAAAAATCCGTTCATTGATTTCATATTCAATGGCAACACTGGAGTACAAAAGAGGAGAATCTCTCTCGGCTCAACACTATGTGGGTTAAAGCATGAAAGAAAATTTGCTACCCAGTGGCAATTCTCGCATTTGGTTACCTTGGGCTGATATCGCACGCAAGATGGAGAATGAAAAACTAATGAATCTATGTCGAGAACAAGCTTTTCTTCTAATCGAGGCGGAGAAGGGAGGGACTGCGTCTGATATTTCCAGAATATTAGAAGAGCGTGTGATTACTTCTGACACTTCGCCTGGTAGGACAGACTCTGCAATGAAAGATATGTTTAGACGAACTCCATGATAGTAAGATTTGCGCCACAGGAAAAATAGATAAGGCATGGTACGATGGAGCTAGTTTGTGGACATTGTGACCTCATAATGCTAATGTTCATATATGTGTTTCATGTACATAATTCTCGGTAGATAATCTTCTAGTTGGAAACTCATGAATAACTATTTGCTTTAAACTCAACTTGAAATGGACTTGTCCCTCTAGATAATCTACTAAACTAAGTAACGCAGACGAGATTTAAAACACATTCAAACATCGTTAGTTATGCAAATCTTGAATGGATTATATATTATGCGTTATCATAAATAAATCAAGTGATTTGTTTTGTTTAATATTTCCTTTAAGTAATATGGTTTAGGCTGATTGTTGATTGAAACCTCGAAAACATCCTGCTTGCTTCCTCCGTCTTGAATATTAAGCCCTTTCGTATTCTTTTTTGTCAATCATTCTTTTTACAAGGCGTTATTCTCTTGTTGTTGTTGAAAACAAACAATAAACCTGGTAGTCTTTGACGAGTGGAGGTACAACTCAAAGCAATTTAGCGTACAACTTCATCAGCAGTGGTGACAGGCATTTGATCGGAAGAAAGCTGTATGTGAATTGAAGTTGCGACAAGTGGGCAGGGATAGAAAGATAACTCGCTCTCACACTCACTGCGCGGATTCCGTGTGTGATTGCTGAAGTGACAGCGACCGATGGAGATTGTTTCTAGTGGCTGGGTGTTGGTTGGTCGGCGAGTCGGTCGATAGTCGGTCGGTTAGTTGGCTGGCTGTTCGTTGCCTTCTTGCTGTCGCAGTTCTGTACCCGTTGCTGTTCCTGTTGTCGCTGTTCCTGTTGCTGCTCTGCTGCTGCTGTTGCTGATTTGGTCTCTGGTTACTGCTGCTGTTGCTGATTTGGTCGCTGGTTACTGCTGCTGCTGCTACGGTGCTGCGATGCTAGGCGCTGCAGGCGAGGGCAAGGGGCAAGGCGTCAGAGGCAGGGGCACGGAGGGGTTCTGGAGGTTGGTGGCACATCTTCTCAGTGGGCGATAGTGAGACTTTTTGTGACGATCACAGATTTTCTTGTGACGATCACATTTTTTTTTGTGACGATCACAAAATTATTTTGTGATCAAAGAGTGATCACATTTTTTTNCACATTTTTTTGTGACGATCACAAAATTATTTTGTGATCAAAGAGTGATCACATTTTTTGTGTGATCGATCACAAAAAAAATTGTGACCATTTCTGGGAATTCCGGGAAACATTATTTTCTCTAAAAAGTTCTCACAAATTATGAGCGGGAACTTATTTTCGGTTGTTGCAGTAAGCGAGCGCCACACAAACACAAACGGCAAACGCCGAGGAGACATTCATCTTCTTTTGAATCTCCTATCTCCCATCTCCAGTAATAGCATGAGTACAACAGACTCGAGTACAGCAGAGAAAATTGCTGCCCGTGAGCGGCAAGAGAAAGCAGAGAAAGATAAAAAGGATCGAGAACGATGCGACAAGTTCGTCCAGAAAGGACTGAATTGGAATGTCACCGTACAATTTTTATTGGAACGCTTAGTTCAGCTAGGCTGTCCTCCTCCTCCTGGACTTATTCGATGCGTTGACTGTGGGGACAAGCAGGCAGCTGCCGGATTTGGTGTCGTGGAGGAGATTGAAATGGGTACGGCTTTACCATCTTCATCTAGGGACCCGTCAAAAAAGTCCTGTGCACAGACGCAACAGGAGATTAACAATTTGCTTGCAGATCAACGTGATGGCAAGGCCAAATTAAAATTATTGCCGGAAATATTTTTGTGCCAGCAGCATCTTAGGGATGAAACTCATGCGCACGAAGCTATGGTTCACGAATTGATACATGCGGTTGATATGTGTCGGTGAGTTGTATTTGAAACATTTCGATGAAAACGAATTGAGGTGTTTTAATCACGTCATACATTCAGAACAAAGATGGAGCCAATGACAAACTGCATACATATGGCTTGCACTGAAATCAGAGCAGAGAACTTGAGTGGTGAATGTAGTTGGATCAGAGAGCTGGGGTAAGAAACTCTTGTTTGGCATAAGTATTATTTATCCAAGTTACACCCCATTCCTCAAGCCGCCACAACACCTATAATTTTTTGTCCGAAGTGGTGGAAGAATGGGCAACTTTGCTGGCCACGGAGCAAAATGTGTAAAACGTAGAGCTGCTCTATCTGTGAAAGCAAATCCAAACTGTGCAGAGAAGGCAGATGAATATGTGGAGGCAGCATTTGAACGTTGCTATAAAGATACTTATCCATTCGATAGGCATCCTAATCTACGATAAAAATTATACTGAGAATTGCTAGGTACCGTAATAGTTTGGATTGAAATAAACAATACATGGAATAAATTACGTGACTATTGCTGTCTCTGAATCCACAATTGAAATTAGTGGTGCTAGTCAAGATTCATTCTTTTTGGTGTAAAGATCAGTTGTACCCTGATTCTTGTTTTTGTCGCATATCTACATGATACTCCTCCCTGCAATTAGAGGAGGTGCACCACAACTAAAAAGAACGTCAAAGAATATTGAGCTGTGAATCAAAATATGTGTTGGGGTCATCACTGTTGCGTCTTACCCATCATAGGCGAATTGATCCTCCCGATAC
The DNA here is from genome assembly GCA_036939855.1 of Cyclotella choctawhatcheeana. Classification (NCBI taxonomy): domain Eukaryota; phylum Bacillariophyta; class Thalassiosirophyceae; order Thalassiosirales; family Thalassiosiraceae; genus Cyclotella; species Cyclotella choctawhatcheeana. The sequence continues at coordinate 31,055 of JALLPH010000167.1, forward strand.
AAAAATTTTGCTGACATTGAACCAACTGTACATTCAGGTAAAAATATCGATGGATATACAGTTCCACGAAACCTAGAAACTGTAAGATCCTCTTGGATAACACCGTTCAAATACAATTGTATCATTGGGATTTCGCTCTGCTTTACTACAACCCCAACAACATCACCGTCGTTGAGATTAGGCACAGCAACCATAAACTTTGTCCCATGCTTGTGTGGAGGGACAGCCGATTCTGCTAAGATTTGATAAAATTTTGGATTACGTTTGTTGGATACCCCAAACATTGGATATGAGGTGCTTGCAGTTTCGCCATTCATCTTCACACGCCATTCCCAGTACGCTCTGTCTTGCTCCACATTAACGTCCGCCAAGGCTAGTCCATGGCCATTCAGTTCGTCACTTGAATCAATAGATGTTTGTATGGTAGGTGCAGACATATCTTAATCAATATGGAGTCCATAATCGTATTATGAAAATCGTGTATTCGTTCAGAAGAAGTGATAGGTACACTAGAATTATATTATTTATCTTACCGATGTCAATTGAGTGCACTTGGGGTACGGAATCTTCCATGAGGTTTTCTGAGCGCGAATCAGATAACTCTACCTCCGATCCAGAAAGAAGACGCTTCAGGCAGGAGCAGCAAACACCCATGTTGATTGTTTGTTTATGAAGAAGTGGGAGAGGGCTGGAATTCGAGTTGGAGTGGAGCGGGTTGGGTAAATTTTACCTTTTGCCGCCAAATTGGTGATGGGTGAGAAAGTGAGAGAAGTGGAAAAAAATATCATCAATGAAATGCAACCTTTGTTTTGCCTTCGTCCACGCGAGGCCAGGGGTGCGAACACAAGATTTGCAAATCATGCATTAGTGCGGTATTATTAAAAAGGCCTGCTGGTGTAGCAGCCGCTCCATGGATCTTGTGCCCTGTCGATCAATGTCATGGGAGGTTCGATGTTGATAACGAAGATACGAACTGTGATGCAACTGTTACTCCCAAGAAAGGCTTATCCAAAGGAATAATATATAATGGGCACATCAAAGAAGATGTTGATTTGACAACGGATGAAGAAAAAGAAATCGAAGTGGACAACTATATCTATATCTCCGATGAAGTGACACACGTGAAGCGAAGCAAAAAGAAGAGAACAATAAAAGCCGAACCTGATTTATCAGAGGCAGACATGAACGACTCCAACATTCCTCCCAAATCAAGGAGTACAGTAAAACATGAACATAATCATCATGCTACTGTGGTATCATCTGGCAAATTTGAGCCCCTCCTACCACTTCGAAGCAAACTACTTTTTGATGAATCGACCGATGACGATGACTCTGTAAAGAAAGAAAACAATGCGAACCGTGCTGTGAAAGTTGAACCGAAGTCAGAGCCTGACAATGATATGAAGGATACTTTTGAACCTATTGACTCACCCCCTGCCGGGAAGAAGAGGCTCTTTGACGAAATGGCCAAGGACAGTGATGACGAGTCAAGGTTTTCTGCCAATGAAAATGGTCAGGATACAAACACTAAGAGCGATCCTATCAGTGCCACTAAAGGTGTTGTGAGGGTCAAAGTAGAAGATGAAATAAAAAAAGATATAGACAAAGAAATAATGTATGGAGACCGTTTCCTGCTAGCTCGCCAAAGCTATGTTAAAGTTGAAATTGCAGGCAAGAAGAAAAACATTACTAGAGGTATGCTGAAGCTTGGTGGTGGTAATGTGTCACCTGACATGTGGTGTCACAAGGATAAAGATCAAGTAAGTCAACATTGTTTTAATTTAACTAATCTATTATTCATAAGATTCTTACAAAGTTATATGCTCTATCTTGCCAATCCAGAAGAAAATATTGGATGAGGAATTCAAGCTTAAGAACGTATTCAATGATCAGTTCAAGTTTCGATACTGTCTAGCATTAAATGACTCCTGGAATTTGTGAGAAACTCTATGGCAATGTAAGATTGTGTACTTATACGGATATCTTAACTGAACTTTCTATTCTCTCAGCCACGGCCCTAAAAGAGGAGGACAACCTGGAGCTATTTCACATCAGTTGCCTGATGATATCGACTGGTGCAAGCTGCCATTTTCAATTTTCATGAAGAGGTTCAACAACAAAGGCAAGCTTTTAGGTTGGGAATATTGCGGAGAATATCTTGCTGTTGACCATGGCATAGAAGGGATGTATGAAAGTCCAAAGCAAGACAGAGATAAGAACTATGTTATCGACAATCTCAAGAAAGCATTGGTGTCACCGAACAGTTTCATACATGGTAGCATTAAACAAGACAAGGCAGAAATCAAACGAGTTCTAACACACGAACCAGATTCAGGCGAAGCAAAAGAACTGAGAGCACTAGGTTTAGACAAAGACCTAGGTGACAGTGACTTTATTGAAAAATGGGTTTATTGGCAACGTTTCTTGAAACACATAAGTGTCAAGTTCGTTGCATATGACCAAAAAATGTATGATTTCTGTTTAGATGGATTGACAACTCGTGACAAAGATGGTGGGTATGTCAGTAAATCTGGTAAACCACCTGCGAAGGCACTTGACTGGTACAATGAGCTAAACCAAAGGTCGCCTCTGGTGAAAGAAGAATGAATGCTTTGTGTAAAACCCGACTAATTGGACACCTCATTAAATTCAAATGCATTGGTTTTCGCTTACGCAAGTTGGCAGCGCTGTTTAAGATGACTGTGTTTGAAAAACCCAGCCACCAATTATATTTTTGAGACCAAGGAGAGAGTCCATCCAAATTGGCTCCTCAGAATACACTTCTACATTGTGCTGGAAAGCAGATCGCGCTTCTTTTACAATGTCCTCCAACACTGTATCTCTTCCTAATTGCCTGTCTTTGATATTCTCGGTCAATATATCACCAGACGCATTCAAATCCTGATATATTTTTTCTACATATTCTTTCCTAGTCAATCGAATCATACCACCATTAACAACATAGTTCAAATCAAAGGAATACTGCTTCGGCGAGTCACCATTTAATCCAAGTGCCAAGCGTGTGGGGGTGGCGAGAACTTGCCCACCCATTAAATCAGCAAGGTATCGAGTGTATGCATGACCTAGCAGTAAACCTCCACCACACTCTCTATCATGGGATCCTGCTGCGCGAATCGCATTTCGGTATTTAATGGTTGCTGTAGAATAGTCCATCGACTCGGCGTCTTTTCCTATGTCTATCAGATCTTGCTTAAGTTTGTTGGATCGTCTCAAAACTTCTGAGTGCCGAGTCCAGAAATATTGTACTGGTTCGGATGCTCTAGCACCCCCATTCTCAAGAGTATTTTTCGTAATACCGCTCGAGAGATCCAATTCATCCTCCATGGCACTGTATACGCCATACATTGAATGTGTAAATCTAGCATACCGTTCTTTACTCGACATCGAACTCAATGTCCCGAGCCCGAATACTTTCATGTCATGAGAGTCCTTGAGAGTTGTATCTAGACCTTGGGAGAGAGAATGGGGGATTTTGTTTGATTGGATTGTCCGGATTATTTGAGAGGATTCACTCTCAATAGATCGGGCAGTCATTTGACCGAGTCGTTTAGCTAAGGAGCCCATTGTTTACTTTCCTCCATCGATCAAGCCTACGCTTTTGTTTCGGGTTGTGCTCTTCTGACGAAGTCAATTACCTTATGCTTGTTTGAGCTTGTTTGTGCTGATTTTTTCTGAACAGTAGGACTCTGACTTTAGTAGTTAAATGAAACTATTATTTTACTTTAACTTTGATTTCTGCCCACTAATATACCTTACCTGCCGATGAGTCACGATTAGCCCAGCCCAAGCAGTGAACAAGAGTGTTGCAAGATGCAGATAGATGCAGATGCTGTGATGGCGGATGGAATTCACATCCGTAGCCCTGTACCTCAGCAGTAGTACCATATTCTGCAAAGGCTAAGATTGAGGGTCTTCACTAGGTGTCACAAATAATATTACCGACCTATTACCGACACATGGCAAAGCTTCTACCTAAACTGAAACTCACGAAGTCGAGAACTGATAGCGCGACAACTTCAAATGAATCTATATCAACAAACAATGATGTTTGTAATGATAAAGATTCGAACCCTATAGAACGCGAGCTGCTTAAAATATACGACGAGTGCCAGAGTGTACCGGCGGAACGAAGGAGGAGTTCATCTTCTTCAAAGAAGAACAAATGGCTTGCTGCAGGTGGAGTTCATTCATACCCATGCTGCTCTGACAGCTTATCAGCAATACCACCGACTCCACCATCCAAGTGGCCACAGAGACCAATACTACTTCGTCCATCCCCTGATTCGGAAATGACCATTATTGGTGTTCGATATTCAACATCAAAAGAGTACTTACCCCTACCTGCAGGCTATTGTAAAGGATGCACTCTGCCTATGAACAATGGTTTCGAGAAGCCAGGAGAATGTTTAGTTATAGACTTTGAAACACAATTGTTCGTTGGTACACTTTTGCTGCGTGTGAAAAACATATCGCCTGTATTTGCAGATTCCCCGGGTACAGTATGTGCACCAAACAATGACGATTGTTATTTCAACAAAAAGAAGAGAACGTTTCAGGCTACAGTCAAAGGACGCTTCAAACAAGCTGGTATCCCAATGTCTGAATGTGTTACAGGGCAAATGTTTGATCGTCCTGCTGGAGACTTACCTCCCCGTCTCGTAGTGAAGGGAGCAATCTCTGTCATCAGTCTGTTAGCCCCACAGCTCCAAGCTAGACTGCAAGGTGACTGTCCTCGATTTCTAAGTCCATTGATGAGTACAGCTCAAACTGTGTCGGTGAATTTGCTAAATGAAAAGCTGGTAGTAGGCAAATGCATAGAAGATGATAGATATGAACCACAAGCATCGCATCAATCCTCATTGATACAAACAATTATCAGCTCTGGCGTTGGAGAATCGATCGGCTTGGCATCGACACCATTAGACAAAACACCCGTGTCATCTAGAATAAAAACACGCAAGAAAGCATTTGATAAGATATTCTCACACCGGATCAAAACACCTTCATTCGATGTCAACAAAGAGTATACATTTGAATTTTTCCAGCATTTAATATCATTTGACGACTTCTGCTTGGATTTTGCAAAGCCCGTAGGCAAGCATCCAATGCGCGGAATGTTGAATGGTCAGCCGCTCAAGTTTATGGCGGCACATCAGACTATGGACGGAGAAGAAGAAGCATTCAAGTGGCTTTGGTGTTTTGATATATGGCATGAAAGTCTATATGAAGATGCCTTGCTAGCTGAAGATGAGGTGGAGAATACTAATACTTCATGTACTGTTTGACATTTTACTGTGTAATTCAATTGAATAACTTGTGTATTGTATAATCGTCTCAATACTTTGTACTAAATTTATATCTTCTTCGTTCACTCAGTATTCATCATCATCGTCATACATGTCATCATCATTGTCGTACACCTCATCACTCTCCTCCACCTCGTCCTCCTCCTCCGCTTCAACACCAACAGTCAACGGAACGCTCTCCTCCAAAATCTCGCACTCCAAATCCACAAAGTAATCTCGAACACCCTCTTCCAACTTGGAATACACACCAACAATACCCTTCCATGCCAATTGTCCCAATAATAATTTCAATGGAAATCCCGCTCGAACAATCCGTCCCCACGTTTTCCACTGTGACCAGAACGGAGCACTAACGAGTATCCTCCCGACAATGAGTTCAAGGATTGGCATGAATACTACCAAGATGGATAGGATCGTACCCACCAATAAGGAACGTAATCCCAATCGATGGTCTAGTAGAGATGATACCATAAAGCCTTTAATCCCGACATATTGTAATATACTGTATTCGGAAGCGTCCGAGAACCAAGATTGTAAAATTGCATATTGAGAATGCCACATGGGTTCTACCTTTAGGGGGTCGGTGCGTCGTAGGCGATTTAGTGCGGAGAGTGAGATGTATTGAGTGGTCCCCAGTGGAGCGAGGACTTTGGTGTTTGGTTCGGCATCGAAGGAGTAGAGACATGTCTTTTGTGTGTTTTGGCAAAAAATCACGAGTTGGTTGAGTTCATGCTGTATACATACAGGTTGATCACGTGATTGAAAAACCATTGGCATCACCACTACAATACTCACCTTGGGATCATTCGCTGTACTCAAAGCACAATCCCAATCCACCTTCTCTGGAGGTTTCTCCCCCTCCACAGTCCCAACACTCATAACCGTCGGGAGTGGTACACCTCTTTGCGCTAGCAATTCCGAGAGATACGTACTCCTCAATTGATACAAGAGCTGTTGATCGGATCTGTATTTGAGTAATTTGTTGTATCCGTCTAGTTGTTTGCTGCGTGTGTCGTTGATGTCGGGCTCGGACGATCCTCCACGTAATAGATGAATAATAGATGGTGTTGTGATTGGTGATGAGTACTTTATTGAATGATTTTCACTTCTTGTTGCAGTAGTTTGGTGTGATACTATTGATAGTACGGTGAGGACGACGCATATTTGATGGAGTAGGGATGTCATGGTTTTATTGTCTTGATTTCTTCAGAGGATCGGCTGATGGATTATGGATTGAAGACGTTGCGGATGAACGAGAGGCACCACTAGTGGCCTGCACAGTACAACAACAAAGGTTGATTAGTAGTGTTTTTTTAGATATAACCGATGTTGCTCAAAATCAAGAATACAGAATACAGTGGTAGCCATCAAACGAACAATCAACAATCCCAAGACCCAACACGAACATCGACAGAAGCCGAAATAAACCTTCTGACTAGATAACAGCCACCCGTTCCCATAACATCATCTTGTATAACTCTTCCAATTAGCACAAATAAATCGCAGCTACCTCTATTATCATGGGAAGACGAAGCAGCCGCAGAAGCAACCGCAGCCGGTCCAACTCACCCGACGAAGACGACATGAGGGAGAAATTGCTACGAAAGAAATTACAGCGTAAAAACTCGGACAGCAATAACAACAACAACAACAATGTCGGTACTAAAAGTAGACGCAGCGGTCGGGATGAGTTTGGCAGAGTCATTCAAGCCAAAGATGATGATGACAAGAGGGAAGGAGATAGAGGACGTCATGGTAAAGAAGACGATAGTCGTTCTAGATCTCGTTCTTCGTCGAGGAGGTCGAATGATGATAGATCGAATAATGAAGGCAAACACGACGATAATGACAGCAGACGCAACAACGGAGATCACGAACGCAGCGACAACTACAGCACGGTTCCCACGGAATCTTACAATAATAATAACAACATCTATCGGCAACATCATATCGAAGGAGGCCATCCGAGATTTGAACCGCCTCCGCCCTACCAACCGCCGCAACCTCCATTCCATCATCCACCGCATCTTCATAATCATCATCATCAATCGAATTACAACTCTTCTCCACCAGTACCCCCCTATCAAGCGGGAGATGTAGTCTCGGGAATAATCACACGCATCGAATCCTACGGAGCATTCGTCACTCTCGACCATTCAGGAGGAGGAGGCAGACCCCACCGTGGCTTGATTCACGTTTCGGCATTAAAACCGCCCGAGGAAGGACGAGTCGAACATCCCTCCGACGTCGTGCGCATGGACGAACGAGTCACCGTATTAGTTTTGGAAATTGTACCGCCGGCTCCTCATGATGATCGAGGTGGTGGGGGATACAAGATTCGACTTAGTTTAGCGGCCATCGATGCCGAAACCGGCGAGAAACGACGGGGATACGTCATGCCTCCTCCGAGGGGGAATCCTCCGCCGAGAGAACAGGAGTATGGTGCCGGTGCTGCGGGATATTACGGTAGAGACGACGGTGTAGGCGATCACGGTGGCGGATTCCGAGGAGGCGGGAATAAGGCAGATTACCTCCATCAACGTGCCGAACAACGGAGGCGGTTACGGCAGGAGCAGGATGCGGCACCTAAATGGTTTGAGGAGGAAGAGAGGGGGGCATGGCGAATGACCATGGATGAAATGATGAGACATCATGGGGGGAGATTACCACCCACTTTCTTGGTTTGGGATGTTCCGGAAGATGATGTTAAAGAGAATAACAGGGGTAAAGAAAGGAGTATGGGGTATAATCAACACGAGGAAGAGAAGAAGGAAGAACATGATCATGGAAAGAATGGGACCAAACGCAGGAGATCAGCTTCTAGTAGTGGCTCATCGGGGAGCAGTAGTAGCGGTTCGTCTTCAAGCAGTAGCAGCTCAAGCAGTAGCAGCACCAGTAGTAGCAGCAGCAGTAGTACTTCCAGCAGTAGCGAAAGTAGTCGGTCTAGAAGAAAGCGTCGCTCGCGACGAGCCAAGAGTAGAAGTGGTAGGTCCAGAAGAAGTAGACGCAACAAACGGCGTAGGTCGGCCTCATCGTCAAGCAGTTCTAGCAGTAGCAGTAGCTCTTCTTCTGGATCAAATAGGAGTAAGTCGCGCAATGATCGTACAAAGCCAGCTGAAATTGTTGTCGAGAACAAAAAGCCTGCGTCGGACATTAATACCAAATCTGCTGCTTCGGAAGAGTTGGATGCAGAAGATTTACGTGAAGCTCGGGACTTCAAAAAAGCAGTTCAGGGTAAAGATCACAACAATAATAATTCTGACTCAGACGATGATGATGTGGGACCTCAACCCCTCGCTCAGTCGAATCAAGCCGCTAATTCATCGAATGCCGCGTCGTCTAACAAGGCATATGGGTCAGCCCTTCTACCGGGAGAAGGAGAAGCCTTGGCAGCTTACGTACAGCAAAACTTGCGTATTCCAAGGAGAGGAGAAATCGGGTACTCCTCCACGGAAATTGAGAACTATGAAAAGTCCGGTTTCGTCATGTCTGGTAGCCGTCATGCTCGAATGAATGCGGTTCGTATTCGTAAGGAGAATCAAATTTATAGTGCCGAGGAGCAGAGGGCTTTGGCTTTGATTACGCTTGAGGAGAATCAGCAGAAGGAAAGTGCTCTAATGCAAGATTTTAGAACCATGTTGCAAGATAAGCTGAAAGGCACGGATGAGAGTGCTGCTAATACTGCCGCCGCCAAAAAGGGAAGCGAAGTCTAATTTAAAGCTAATTGATGGTTCATATTGGCGTATTTAACATTTATAAGTAACAGCCTTTTAAAACCCTGGTGGAGCAAAGACATTGTCTTTCTTTGGTGCAATTGCCAATACCTTGTATCTCTCTCCCATCTGATCAGATCCTATCAGCCTCTCCAGAGCTGAATAGAGTTCAAATGCTTGATCATCAGTTGTTGCATCATCTTGAATGTACCGTTCCACTCGTTCTACTATGCCCATTGACGCCAAGAATTGCCCTTGCGATATGGGCCCAAATGCATTAGGATGTAACACTTTCTTCTTGCTTTCGCCCATCTTGTTTTTCAATTCAGACACTAACTCGGCCTCATTGATTGTGTTGCCCCTTTTACCTTCGCCTTGCTTTCGGTGTAAGCTATCCTCCAATGTAACTCGACGATTAACAGCCTCTCTTAATGCACCAAAGTCTACATCAGCAGTTACATCCACCTCTCCTGGTCTACTTAATGGGTGAACTTGGGTATGTCTATAGAATCCTCGCAGTGTATCTCCACCGGAGGCCCCGTCTTCTCCATAATCAATTATTAGAGCTGCACCACCATGACACTTTTCTATGCGATCAGCGATGTCTTGTACAAGGATCAGTCCCTCTGGACATGCTTCTATAACGGAGCCAACTGGCAACATGTTTAGAGATTGGGCTGCGTGATTATCTTTCAATGGAGATCCAACGCCATCAACTCTAAGGATGGTTCGTAGAGCAGGAGTGGTATCTGGGGGCAGAACAAACCGTAACCTTGGCACCTTCTCTCCTGGTACACCATCTGATGATGTTGTAGATTGTGTGTTTGTGACTGACGGTGATTTTTCAGCACTTTCATATCTCCGGGCAACAGCCTTCTGGATTGCATTGGATTCTTCAGCAGCTTCTGAATCATCACGTATGGCGCAATCTATCAATCGTTCTCTCCAGACTCCACCTTCAATCTTTTGAAAACTGTGCACTGGCAGGGCATCAACAAGTTCTTGGCAAATTATAAAGGTTGGGATAGGGTCTCCATTGTCATCATGAGTAGGCACTTCTGAAAGAACATCATGCCATTGAAAGGATATTGTGTGTTTTGCCTCATTGCCTGAGACTGGTACTGTACTATCTATTGTTTCATTCTTATCATTTGACACATCATCATTATTGTAATCAACATAGTTGAATGCGAATTCTTTCTCTAGCACGCCCTTTTCTTGCTCAAGGCTCTGTAATGATTCTTTTTGTCTCGCTCGCATTCCATTGGTAACCTCAATCAAGTGCACACCAACATCTACCTTGGGTTTACTGGATGCACTGGATGTCAACGCTGAAGCAAAATCATCAAATGTGCTAATTGAACTTCGAACAATATCACAAATCAACGTTCCTTTACCAGGACCAATTTCAATCAACTGAATCTTGGATGGTTTCCCCAGAGTTTGATATTGAGTCATTAGCCAGACTAGGATGGATTCTCCGAATAGTTGTGATACTTCAGGAGCCGTTATAAAGTCACCTCCCGAGCCGATGATTTGTTCTCCTCCAACTTCACCATCGTTTGTTACAATGCCATCTTCATCTAGATCCCAGTCGTCGTCATCGTCCATAGTAGGTCTAGCTACATCACCCTTTTTTCCACTCCTAGCCCCCTTGCTAGTATAATAACCATATTTTCCATCTCTCAAGACTCGTCTCATGTATTCAGCCACAGTTATTGGCCCCCTCACTCCAATATAGGCAATCAGTTCATCCGTCAGTGGTGTACCCGGTTCGTACTTGGCTCTATTGGCAGGAGAAAGGAAGTTCGGCTTGTCAGGTAAATGTATGGAGGGGTCATACATGGAAGCCATGTCCAGAATATCTTCAGGATTGGCATTGGATATTCCCGATGGATCTGCTTCGGGTATATCTACAGATTCCATCGGTTGTACTGTGCTTCTGTTACTCTTCGTGACAGCAGGACGAGGAGGAGCGGGTAGGATGCCCTGCTGTAAGAATAAGTCTCGCATGGTATTTTCAGATTTGTTAGTTATACTGTCATAAGGTTGAGAATGAGCCACGGAAGAGTTGTCTTTGCGTGATTCATCGAGAATTATTTGAGATGACGTGGGTGGTAGGATAAGCGGTGTCGAAGATTTGATGTTGCTGCTGCTCATGTAATTTCTTTCGAGATTGTTTGCTGATGCAGTCGATGAAATTTCAGTTCCAACTGTGCTTTTATCATTCTGTTTCGGAGGAGAAAATGCAGTTTGACCAGGTCGCAACCCGATAATGGAGCTTGATGGAGCATGATTCCTGTTGGGTGCTGCTTCTTTCTCCTTCTTTTCTTTTGCTGCGGCCGCACGTTTTTGACGACTAGTTGCAAAGCTTCGCGAGAACGTTGACGAATATACAGTCAGACACGAAGATGGAGGCTGCCGCCGCCTGGCTGCAGCGGCAATTGATAGTAACATGTTTAGGTTGACGTGTAGAAGGGCGGGGAGGTAGGAGGTAGGGATCTGTATTGGGGATGAATGATGTAGACTGGTGGTGGAATGATGTAGACTGGTGCTTTTACTTGAACTGGAAAGGTTGTTCTCATAATTTACCATGTTGCACGATTAGTACTTACTTTCTCCTACCCATGTGTATTTGAATCCATAATGTAAAAAGATTGACTCACTCCTTCATGTCGTCATTGTCATTGTACGTGAGAGAGGGTGAGAGGTGACGAATGGCGAACAAAGCAAGCAATGGCCAGTGCCATCTACAAGCAAGGTAAACAGTGGCGAAGATGGAATTCATATATCGCCTCTACTACTTGCATTCATCGGCTTCAATCATGGAGGGACCGAAGGCTTCAACAATGGCAAACTTCTTAGGGAATATCAATTGGTTTGTTGAGCAAGATGTAACCCTAACGACACTATTAGTATTATCTCAAATGGGAAACAAATCATATGGTATTATTGAAACTTTCTTGTAGGATTGAGTTTGTGATATGCTGCCAGAGAAACACGCAAAAGGTTAGCTGATTGTCAATTAGATGAAACTATTCAACCTGAAAGTCAGACTCGTTACAAGCTTCACTTGCAGGGCGGTTGAGAGAGTAATAGACTAGACTGCTGACAATTATCCAAGTCTCCGAATTATATTTTGTGCCTCTTTTATCGAAATATTTGCGCCTCTTGCACTTCTGACTAACTAATGATTATTCATGAGTAGATAATAAATTATTGTTCAGTCTACAAGCCTAAAACCGGTATTTTGATAGTAAATGTCTTTTTTGATAGTCCCGTT
>JALLPH010000168.1:0-31644 GCA_036939855.1 Cyclotella choctawhatcheeana
CACTAGCTTCTCTCGTGTAAAAAAGCCTCCGACAATGGCCGATCGGCCGCCTCCGGGGAGCAAATACCAAGGTCCTGTCCAGCCAACCAGCACAGCCCGACCATCAATTACACCAGCTCGTAACCTATACTACCATCGCCGCGCATTCCCAGGCCTCTATCACAGTCAGAGGCTAAGTTATTTACATCACCATCACACCAACAGTTAGGGCACATCATACAACAACAATAATGACAGCAAATACAAAATAGGAGAGCCGCGCCCAGCAAAGCTCCATCGCCGCTACAGCTCGACTCTATCAATGCCATTTGCGATGTGGGGCACCTCCTGCTGTTCATTTGTGTAGCTTAGAATGTAAATATCAGAGCAAACTATGGACAAAAAGTGTTTTGCGCTCTGCATGAAGGAAGGAGCCAAAGACTCAACAATTAACCAGGGCAGCAATTGCCAATCAATTGACACAATCGGCAATAATAGTAATAGTTGAACAATATAATACAAATGAGTTATAGTCTTATTCTCTTATAAAAACAATGTTAATGCATGTTTCATCTTACCAGTTAACAGCCATCGTGAGGGTCCTGGAAGTGTAGAGTCTAAATGCTATTCTATTATGAATGAAAATCTAGACATAATGATCCTGCAAGGCGTCAACATTATTATCATTAATCTAAATCTATATTATTTGCAAATGTCAATTTGCTAATGATTCTTGTTGCATAGTAAACAAGAGCAAAACCAAACACATACCACTAACAGCATATTGTTTCTCGTGGTGTAATTTTTGGTGCCCATTTGTGATATTGTATTGTTGGATCCATTTCAACATCTTCTGCAGGTTGGTTTTCAGCAGCTACAGCCATTTGCTGTGTTAAAAGCTTGCGGCACGTTATTGTTGGTTGTGCCTGCAGCTGTATCAGTTTACGCTGCCATAGAATACATTATGTTTATTTAAATCAAAAATGCCCACTATTTTATACAAAAGAAAAAACAAGCAAGTTTTACTGTAGAGGCAATAGAGGTTTGTTTCCGCCATTCGTGTTTCACTTGACACGATTGATATCATTGTTTTTTTTACTAATTCTTATTTCAATTTCTACTATCATTATCATCAATCCATGTGGGATTTGGGGGGATATGGGTTTATTATTTTTCTCTACATAGTTTACATAAGAATCAATATTCCCCAAAGTCCAAGTACTTATGAATCAATAACCAATACCCCCCAATCACACTACTCATTTTGTGACAAACGAGATGATGCAACCTAGATTGCATCAGAAATCCCCAGAAAATATATAAGAAAGAAAGAGAAACATTGGCCACTGAAAAAAACAGTACCTGGTATTATCTCTGTGACTTTGATTTTGGCGAGTAATGAAAAAGTCATGGGTTGGTTAAAATCAGAAGACTTTAGTCCGACAAGTTGTTGGTGTTAATCACCTTAAAAGTTAAGATTAAGGTGATGAATCATCAGATAATAACATTCCATTATACAATTAATTCTTGAACTTGAAGGAAATAGCTCCGAAACAGTTACAAAAGAATATCATCACAAAGTTTCAGTGATAATCAAATCAATAAGTAGAGAATCTTAATTATGTCTCAACAAAGTGATGGTTTATGTCTTGATTTGAAACTAGATTGGAGCTGGAAAGCCCATTGTGAAGACTTTGCTGATCTCAATCAATTATTGCCACCCTTGTCACTCCTCTATGATTAATCAGTGGATTTTTTCCTCTTTCACAATAGCTATGTCAGTAAATCTAGTGCCCTTAATCATTAGTTGGAGGTTGGGTGGAGGCAGAAAAATGCAAGTGTGTTTACCTCTACAAGATTGAATGATCTACGAAGACTGGAAATGGTTTAATTATGAAGCATACATTTAGAAGTCATGTTTATGTGTTAGTTCAACCCTGGACGTTCTTTTGTGAGAGTCAAATATATTCATGTTATACAAAGAGAACAGTGGAAGCAAAAACAGTCAATCTTATGAGAGGGAACATCATGATTAATGGGGCTGCTCCTTTCTCCGGTATCTAATAGCTAAATAGGTAATTACGTAAAGTTCAAATCTATATCATTTGAAAACATCTGGACGTACAACAGAAATGAGCATGGATCAATGAAACTGAAAGATCAAATGCGTCCCCAGTAACTCATACTTTTCTATCATTCCCTTTGATAGCTGTTGCCGCCAACATTTGGTTGCTGTTGAGGCTGAGATCTCATCATAAAAGGAGCAGAACTTGCTCGCTGATACTGATGACTCATCATCTGACCCTGTGAATTCTGAGCAGCTAAATACTGCTGTGCAATACGAAGCTGCTGTTGCCTGTATTGTTCCATCAAGATTCGCTGTTTTTGCTGTTGTTGCCACTCAGCACTCTTGGATGCTGGTGACATTGACACATTTTGGAGATAGCTCATTTGTGGTTGGCTCATTTGAGGTTGAGGGCTGTGAGGTTGAGGGTTGTGTGATGACTTCATCACAAGTGTTCCTCGTTGTTTGCGTTGTTTGTTCATGCTCTTTTGTTCTTGTGAGAGGTGATTGTTCAAGTGATAATTGGCAGCAGATATACTCTGTTGTGCAGTCGTATAGCTGTTTTGAGCGGTGTATTGCTTTGTACCTCCGACATGAGTCATCATCTGTTGCGATGATGAAGGAGTAGCAGCAGCGAGTTGATAGATTTGATTGGCCAATTTGGAAGGAGGGTAGAGAATTCGATCGCATTGACGAATGAACTGAGCAAGTCTTTTGATGTAGGCTGTAGGCATTTCCATTTCAATGTTGTTGTGACCAGCACCTCTTGCCCAGAATGGGACGGTTCTTGATGTATCTGGTAACAGATTGAACAATGATTCGCCATGATAGTGTGGAACAATTTCATCATTAGTTCCATGAATGACGTAGACGGGACATCTGTATTGTTGTTTGAGTATTGGTAATAGAGTAGGTGATGTTAGATAAAAAAAAAACATAAACAATGATCACATACGAATGTAAATCGATTTGTAGAACTCACGTAAAATCAGCTACACGATCAACATTGGGAAACAAATCTCCAATCCCTGTAAATCCCATATCCAGCACAACACGAATCACTGACAAGAAGGGGCTATGAAGTATAACTCCTCCTGGAGATAGAACTTGCGATGGACGGCGTCCATCATAATCATTAAACTCTTCACGACCTTCAGCAGGACTGCCTCCCTCTGAATCAAGTGAGTTGTCATTCTCGTTACATAACTTTTGGGCCAGCCAGCATGTAGGGCCGCTGCCTACACTTTTACCGTATAACAAAATATTCTTGGGTGGCACATTCTTGACTTGTGTCAAATATTCAAATACAGATTGAATATTATTGTAGCATTCTTGCTCCGATGGAGCGGGAGGCGTCCATGAATGACGGGCGAGGAGATTACGACGTTTGACTTGAGGGGATAGGAACTGTTCCTTGTTGCTTCCATTAACACCATTCGCACTCCGAGGCAGTGGTCGGTTCTCCTCCAACCTCTGCACATTACTGCGGTGGTACAACCGCTCCTCTATTGTCCTACCGTCTGGCTCTGGTTCGTAATTTGCCACGCCACAAGCATTGGCAAAGTATCCTCCATTATCCTCTTCTTCTTCGCATCCGCCTTCATACATCACACCCGCATTCCCGTCACAAGAACCCAAACAAGACGAATTTCCATCTTCACCTCCCGCACGATCTTCTTCATCGACAAAATCAAATTCATCGCGACGACCATCCAGACTAGTCCGTGGATATACCATTGGAGTCACGAAGATACTCTCATAGTTTGACAACGCCTCTTCACCGCCCTGTTCTCTACGAATGTCCCTCGTAGCCTTCCATCCCTCCAACTCTTCACCGTACTCGCGGAAAAAACAGGATACCGCCACTTTACTGGTAGACACGCCATATCCTGCGTAATCATAACACAAAACATCCACTCCCAACAACCGAGCCAGGTCCGCCAAAAAATGGGATATCAATCCCAAATCTTCCGCATTTCCGTGAGAATACAGCAAGGTGTACTTGCCGGCGGATGCAGGTGTTCCGTATCGTAAGTTATGATCTGAGGGTGGATGCGTTACATGTAATGCTGGAATTAAGATACCGGAGGCATTGTAGATCCAAACATAAGATATCTTGAGATTAGACCCGTAGTAGTTTAGCGCGTTGGGTGGTGAGGGTGGTTGGAATAGTATTTTGGAGATTAATGCGTTTCCCATTGTGTCTTTTAGTAGAATTGTTTAGAGAGACAGCAGCGAGAAAAATGGAAGAGAGGTTAGGATATAATCAGTGAATGTACTTGATGAAAAGCTAGCCCCTCATACAAAAGCGACGTAAAAAATAGCATCTCTCCACAGCAATCACATCTCTTCTCAAAGCTCACCACTTTTATGCTTTCTATCTCCGTGCAAATAATGTCAGTGTTAAAGAAACGTCGATATTCTTTTGGATGAAATGTCTCCTTGTAATCAGTTGCAGCAGCGTGTACAGTTTGATAGCCGACAACTATCGAACAAGCATTACAAAGATATGTTAGGAACTGATTGCTGTAGGCACATTGGAGGAGGGATCGATTGGGTTTTGAAAATTGCATCTGTGCAAGAATTCGTCCCATGAACAGCATGATAATAGTGAGGATGGTTTCTGTGGTTTGAGAAAAGTAGTGTGAGATGTATTGTGTAATTTGTGAGTAGGGAGACGTATTGACGTCATACAGGAAACGATGGTCGGAGTTTGAGTAGTGAGTTCGCATGGTGAGCTGTGTCACATCTCTAATATATGACATCACCAAGAGATGATTACGTCATACTCACACTTTTTGCCCATCGACCTTCCACCATGCTTCACCAAAATTGAATTTCAAATCTCTTGGTTTGTGAATTGTGAACTGCATACAACACCAAACAGACAAGCCTTATCATTATATCATCACCAAGCACATTGAATAAGTGCAAGTGCAACACGCAGCAACAAAACCCAAATGATTGAAACATTAACAACTATTCTAAATCTTGCCTCCTGTGTCTTCTTACTACAAGTTGCATTTTATCATTGTCCGATTTTATGGGCCTGTATTATAATTTGGGGTAGGCCAAGGGTTCTACGGATCTTATGTTAACGCAACAACTTGAGAAGTTCATTACCTACTAATGACAACGCAAAGAGGTAGAATACAATATTTTTCAAACGATTTCCATATGGCGAGAAGAAGGCTTATGTTTCGTTTTTCATGCAGAATAGATTCATCCGGCATCAGAAATTATATGATAAATTTTCCAAGGCCACCCGTTGATGATTTGGACTATGTGAAAAGAATTAAAAGAAGAAGTCTTTGATTGTAGTGGGAGAAGGGATTAGTACACTGAAGCGTACCGTTTAAGGTTTGCCATTCAAGTATACGAAAAACTTTCAGAACAAGGTAACACATCATAGAACAACAAAATCAACTCTGAACTAGAACGAAATCAAGTATCTTAAAAGTAACACATGAACATCTTAAATCAAAGAGCAGTCTGATAAGAAGTACACGATAGACTATCACCTATGCAAACAAATGAAAATGACGCGAGCCTCAGTTTAATGTACTCTTCGCCATGTCTAAAACACTAATATGGATACAGATCTCACAGTGTGTTGTTAGCTTTTAGAACAAGTATGATATTATGCATCATTATCACATGGAACAACGACTCCACTTCTAACTAGATAGAAGTATCGTAAAACTAGTACATAAACATCTTCAGCTATAAGGCACTTAACGAACAAACATCCTACACGATAAACTATTATATAATCAAATGACGCGAGCCTCGGTTTAATGTACTCTTCGCTATGCCTAACATATCATGAATACAGATCCCATCACCTCTCAAGACTTGTCACACTTTAGACCATTCCTTTTGTAGACTTGGAACTGTATCCATCTTTCCTACTTTTAACTGAATTGGTAGCCCGTTTCCCACTTTTCGATTTGCCGCTCTTTCCACCAATGTCTCGATCAGGTTCACCAGTAGACTCAGAAGTGATGAATTCTTTCATCACAAATTCAACACTCATCACAACAGGTTTCGCAGTACTAGGACGTGGAGTAGGCTTCATCGTAGGCTTCAACGTCGGCTTTGACGTAGGGTTCTTCACCGGAGTAGAACTGGGAGGCATGGTATCAAATCCGTCGATAACAATTGGCACACTGCCGTTCGTGGGAGAAGCAGACGGAAGGTACGTATCGCGACGAAGCCCCGGTGTTGGCACGTGTGTTTTGTCAGTTCCGGCATTCACAGCGATAATTTCGAGCAGCAGGATGATGATGATGATTGACATTGTTGATATGAATATGTGTTGCAAAGAATGATACTACAATACAGTTTTTATGACGACAGTCGAGAGAGCCATCCTCCATCAAGCGTGTGATTGAGAAGGATGGATCGGTTGAAACAGAGATTGAATCTCCCAACTCCCATTCTCGCATTGGTGTCCTTTTTCCAACCGTCAGGCTATCTTTGATTTGTGTTTGAAAAACATGTCCCATACATTCTGCTGTGTATGTTCCGTCGCTCGAGCGCTGCTGTAGAGTCAGTTGATGTGGAAAGGTAGTATCCTTTAGTATATCTAAATCATACCTATCTTTAATTCTGCCTCACAGCGAACAGAGATCTTTTTCTCACGCTAACACGCGGAGAGAGGAGAGAGAAGAGAAAACAGGCGTGGCAAGTCGCATGTCTAGGCAAGTCGACAATGATGTGTGACCGCTTTATCTAACCCGACAGTCATGATTCTTCTCCGCTCATCCGAGGTGTTGATAGTATGTACAGCTGAATGAATTCCGTCAGACCAAGTATCATCTAAAGGCACAACACTAAGATGTTGCGTAAACAATTGGTTAAAGAACAACTAAAACATGTCGACAATTTACGCGAGCCATTGATTGTCGAGAAAGAGAACGACGAAGCCGCCGATGAAAATATTAGTAATGCTAGTATTCTAACTCCAGCAGTGGGGGTTTCTATTTTAGCTGCTGCTGGCTGTAAGTAGTTACTTAATGGGGCTTTTCGCTTTTCAGTATATCTTATGTTAATGTCTCTCAACCCTGGTTTACATCAGTCGCCGCGTCCGTCCTTGCAATGGTCTCTACTCCCGTAACGCTAGTGTTTATTTTTGGCGGATTTTGCTGTTTGAATTGCCCTACAATTGTTTCCAAACAGTTTACCATTGCCAGTTTGCCGAGTAAGTTTCATACTTGTGATGTGGAAAAGATTTATTATGAATATCTTACTAACATGACAGTGTTATCGCGGTAGAACTGCGGGACTCTTTGAATACACTGAGGGGACAAGCCGAAGAATTTCATGAAACGGTGGATATCTTATCAAGCACGGTGAGAATCTGGGACTTATGTATTATGTATTATGTTTTCGATGTTCCTGTTGCACAACTATCTCCGCTAATCAACGAATATCTTCCTGTAGGTAACAAAGCTCGAGGACGAAGTTGATGAGTGAGATGCGAACTGTCTTGTTTGAAATGAGATTTAGTATTGACTTGTGCACTGACAATATCATTGCGTCTCTCCAGTCTAAAAATAAGTGAGAAGCAGCTACATGAGCTTGCCAAAGAACAGGAATCGAATGCACAGTCCATAGTTGACTTGGTAAATGAGAATGAAGAGATTTTAGATGGTATGAAGGCAAGTTTTACACAAATATGATATATCTGTAGTACATGAATTCCCAAAGACATCAGACTGATTTCCTTTCTTCTTTTAGAAAAACCTAAGGGAAAAGTTTGTTGCAGAAATGATTCAGATTATCATGAGATCAGATCGTGATAATGATATGAGAGTTGACCTCGATGAAGCGGAAATGTTGGCCCTACGCCTCGGTATTCAACTACAGACACATGGGATCGTCCTTGACAGGGATATGTTCATGAGCATGTTAGAAGAAGACAATTCAGTGGAAAGCATCATTATTTTCTGTGCAGAGGTGAGTCTATTCTCAGGGTGGCCATTCGTAATCACAAAATTGCATTCCGTTTGGGGCTGATTAATTTACCATCTTCGTCAACACCTAAAGGTGCTGTATCCGGAGATTACCTTAAAAAGAGAAGAGGAAATGAATGCTGCTGCCTGGGCCGAGGAGGAAGCAAATAACACGTCTGCTACTGATTCCGGACCTAAACTGTCCAAACATCGCACTAGGAGTCCCAGTGAGACATTCAACCGTTTTATTCAGGCAATCACTAGCATGAATGAGGACGAACAGAACAGAGAATTCAGATTCTCATCGTTAGGACTCGAAGATAAGATGAGTATGTTTACAATCAATCAGGACTATACACGTGGATCGGTGTCTGCAGCCAGAGGGCGAAAGATTACTCTACTACCAAACAAACTTGTGGCAACAGAACGTCGTGATAGGGTGACCAAAGTTGTATCAATGGCAAGTAATCAGTGTCGTAAAGCTTCACTGGACAAGGAATCAGGTCTTTTCATCAAAAGTATTGCCAAATACATGTAGTGTTAGAGTTTGAATTTCATTGTAATGGATTGTAATCATTTCTTGTCTAGTCACTCGATTTTAATCTTATCTAGTTAGTTCTTTCGCAACCCTTAGTGTTTGATCGATAGCAATGCCTACAAATTACAGAACTAGTTGGACTGGTGTTTGTTGACATAGCCATGTCTTACTGTGATGTCACAAGGAGGATTGATGATGTCACAATGACGTATTGTGACACTGGTGTGACGTGGGCTCTCAACGCAACCCAACGCATCTGAAATATTTATACATTACTTAAGATGTGAAATATTGGCATGTCCATTGTACTCACAGGACATTTTAAAGTAAAGCACACACTTTTATTATCATCCGATTCAATCTTTATCATTCATTACATCTACCTAACCTGACTGTAGGTCATTTGTGTGTTTGTCAAAGCACTGGAATGATCCTATGTTTGGATTTTAGAAAGGAGGCAATGCACTTTTGCTACGATATTAGTCAGGCACACCACAGGCCTGTGTCAGACATACCACTGACCAGTGTCTCCTTCCCGAATCATTATTATGGTCGTGAAGTGTCTCCTGTCTTTTCCTGCAATAATTGACTGTCTTCGTTGGACAATTGGAAGATTTCTGATATCATGCCCTACACATTGTCAGAATGCAAAGCCTAATACAATGAAAGGACATTGCAAAGGCGTGGTACCAAGTGAAGCAAGGTGAAGTGCTAGAACACAAGGCTTGAACTGAGATTCTCTTTTGTGTGTATGTTAAAAAGGACAGAACTGGAGAGAATATTCTCAAAAGTATCTGGGTAGATAACATGACATGTCCATAAAGACTAAATGCAGGGTGTGGCACCTGACACTCTTATAAAATCCAATCTATCAAGCAAAGCTAGGTACGACTCCAACATGGTACATGGTTGCATCTGATGAGAGTAGAGACTTTTTTCTTGATACTGCACCTGCTACCGCTGCTAAATACCGTGATAAAAAAATTGTCATGTGATGGAAAAATATATGTAGGAATCAGTACGTAAGCCTCTTTATTCACCTTGAAACCATGACGATGGACCTCGATCGGCGTGTGTTAGCGGCGTGATGCATGATCACAGCGGATGGCTCCATCAACAAGACACAACTTAGCATCAGAATCGGAACTTCCATTGAGGGTTTTAGTTGGTGGCCAGATAAGTTGTGGAGTTGTGGTGGCTTTATGATGGCATTCAATAGGCTTACTTTTGAGGCGATTTTACTAGGCAATTTATCATTCTAAATTGCGTCACAAGACACACATCATCGGCTTTAGCAACGACGGGAGGAATCCAATCCTCAGATCAAAATTCAAATTGACAACTCAGTCAAGAACCTAGACTTCTGAAACACTATGAGAACGTGTTTGGTCGCCAATTAGTCGAGATGTCGAAAATTTTGGTATTCTGTTCATTGCAGCGGTCGTGGTGTGATTTGCGTCGAAGCCTCACGCGTCGATACACATAATTTACTAGTAACTAATCATAACATTTGTCACCTTTTTTAGCAAATTCACAGTTTTTAGCAGTGGTAGCTTGCAGTCTCTACCTTCGCGAATACTCTCGCAAACAACTAGAAGTACTCTCATATTTAAGTATTGCTACCCTGCCACATGCACATGAATCATACATACGTTGACTACTACACAGTAATATTAGATACTATTAGAACGTATGAGCGCTTCCATTTAAATAAATTATGCACTCACACTTTTCCTCAGGTCTGATTTATTTCAATGCCCAACAATTCAATATTGCAAATAAAAATAAGGATGCTCTTGTGTTGGTTATTCAGAGTGTTATTTATATTTACCTTGCTCTTGTGTTTGTTCAGAGTATTATTTATATTTACCTTGTTCAGCATCAACAGAGAAGATGCACCATCGCTTTTAGACCTGCAGTCTTTATCTGAATTGATATTGATGTGCCTGGCTCGATCCCTCTTTGCAGTAGTACACCTTTGGTTAGTTTGTACAATTGACTGTTCAGCAAATGTTGTGGGAACGTAGTAGCTAGTCCTATTGTGAATTCTCTCTTCATTAGAACTTTTAATTCCTTGGTTGGAAGATCATTGAGGGCGGCTTAAACCGTTTCAACAGTAAGAAACTTGTGTGCACCACAGTGGACTAGGCGGTCATGTCTCTCCTCTCTCCTTGACTCTCACCCAAATGGATCCATACTCTTGTGGTAGATAAGAGTTGTTGAAGTTGAAGGTTGTTGCGCAGTATTATCAGTATCAGACTTTTGTTCTGTGCCTCTTTGATGGGAGACACAATTATTATTGGTGGCATATATCTCACAGTAATACGAGTTTTCCCGGTCTTTCAAGTTGGCCAAAATGTTACAAATTTTGAAATTGTATCTGCTATTAAGTGATTTCTCAGTGAATACATGGCTGATCGACTCAAATGAAGGGTCAATCTTGTACTTCAGAGGAACAGGAAGAGTTCACTGTTCTTATGCCATTAGTACTAAATAAAGTAGCCGCCGAGTGAGAGTTGGGAGTTGGTCAGTTGGTGAGGTTTGCTGCATTGTAATCATAGGAAACAGGCAAAGGCAATAATCTCACCGTGGACTAGGCCGTTTGATATGTGAAGAGACAAACAATGAACGCCACAGACACAGACACGCTCCCTCTCTCCTCATCCATTACGTCGATGCCGAGAACGTTATTGGGACGAAGCAGCCTCCGGGAGTGGAGAGAATCAGCAAAAGTGATGTGATTTGACATTTACGCGAATGTTACAAATTGAATGCTGAAAAGCAGTGCTGGCACTCACCACGAACTGCAAATTCGACCGCGGGAAGCGAGGGAGAGGTGGTGGGATGGGGAATGTGTCGAAGGCGGGGATAAAGTTTGGTGGTGGAACGGCGGGAAGGCCTTCAAACGCGGCGGAGAGAACGTGATTGATTTCTATTGCGGCGAAACCAGAAAGTATGTAAAACTCAAAAGACCGGAAAAACTCGTACTGTAAATGAATTTGCAAATAAAGATAAATAAAAATAACATATCATGTTTAGTAACCAAGTTGTGTTGCCATGGACAGTGGTCGACACTTAATACACGCATTTTGATCTGGGACAACTTTTTTGGTAGATATTCCAAAATGTCAATGGCGTTTTGAATGATGAGGTGCATACCACGCCACACACAAAAACTAAAGCCACATACAGCCAGAGAATGTTCTTCTGGTACTTCCACGTGGAATAATAATCTAGCCGAGTGGAAAATCAAGATTATTTGAAATCGACAAATGTTTTTAGGCGGGAAAGAAAAATCTTTTGTTCTTCAACAACCACACAACACCACCACCTACCGCCTTCGACCTTCGATGCTTTGTCAAGTCTCAGGTCTCAATCCAAATGCCGACAAAGACACTGATACAGCAGGTATGGAAGTATTTTCTGTGCCAAGGTCTGCCGTAGCGGTTGTGTTATCGTAAATAACTGGTTTTTGCATGTGTAATGAAGTTAGTCTCGGGGTCATGATAATCGCCTGTTCGTGATCTTCTTCTTAGAACCGAAAACTCGAGTATGCTTGACTCATAAGAGGGTTCCAGTATTGTTTGTATCGTTGGCTGTTTTGCTTTTGATGGGAACATAAGAGTTGTACGAATGTGTTCACCTCTTCATATCCAACTTCTGCAAGTTAGTGCCGAGAATGAAAAGAAGACGATTTGATTATCTGGAAGGATTGCACCCGCGTTTTTTTTTTTCGCGAGCTGGCCCGCATACTTCTTTGAGTGCATTATTTCATCTGCGTTCTTTTTCATTGCAAACTTGCGAGCTTCTAACAAATCTCTGCTATTACTCTGCTACATCAGATCTAGACGCTAGAACCTCATGCATCACATCACCCATCCAAGAAATAAAAACATGATTCGTTCCACCGTCCTTTTCCTACTTTTCACAACGGCAACAAGTTTTACAACTCCCACATATAGTAAGATTAACACCCTTCATCGACTCTCTTCCACACCCACTCCACTCGAAATAGTAGACGACGACTCTGCAACTAATTCTGACCCATTCGATTCCTACGACTCCACCACACTCGCCCAAAAAACAATTGCTTTCAAGGACCTATCCCTGGGATCTGGCACTACCGTCCTAAATGCCAAAACAGATTCCAATGATTCTCAACTATTACAACTACAATACACTGCCAAGTTAATGAATTCGAAATTTAGCGGGGCATTACGAGAATTTGATACACCGTCCATGGTATTCCAATCGGGACAACAACGCTGCTTACCGGGATTAGAAGAAGGTATCGTGGGAATGAAGGTTGGTGGACGACGATTGGTTCGTGTGCCACCTAACAAAGGGTATGGTAGTCAATGGTATAGGGGTGTGGCAAGTACTGCATATATAGTGGTTTGATGTAGCAATGAATGACTTATATTACTCACTTCTCGATTATTGCTTTCAATAGGTGCCACCAGACTCTCACTTGGAATTTGATGTCACAGTAGTTAAGGTGGCAAATGGTCCAGTGGAGGAGTTTCAGCTGAAGTTGGATCAGTTTGGTGTTGAAAGGGCTATTGGTGCATCAGTTTGTTTGGCGTATTTAGCTCTGAGTCCTTTGATTGAAAAGAGCGGTATTTTTGGATGAATTACCAGAGAGTTGTAACAGTTTCAAGCATTTACGTACAACCACTCACTAAACAGTAACAGCTCCTAGTGACTGGATGTAGGAGATTCATGTTTAATTAGGGGGAGAAAAAACCTTCGATGCTAAATGCTAATTTGAGACTTTCTAGTTTATCTTATTTAAATTGAAATTGCGATACACACGGTTTTACATCATTCTAACTTTAGTTCCATATTCCTTACTAGAGAATCACCATTGTACTTACATCTAACATAAAACATATTATCCTTTGAAGAACTGCATCATCTTACATTCTTTTTGATGATTTCGCCTCTTTGTAGGTAGGTTTGTAGGTAGGTTTTGATGACTTGGTATTCAGGGTAGGAAAGTATGAACCAGGATCCTCGAGTACAGGAGCAGGTGCCTTGGTGGGACTTCGTGTTACCATGGTGTAACTGAAGTCATCAACTGTGACAGGGCTGACAGAGGCACTTGCAAGCATTGTATTATTGTATTCCATACACTTCGCATGGAGTACTGTCTCAAAACTGCCGTCGCTAAAGGAGGAAATCAGTGTCGATTGAATTGAGTTGACAAGGGCAGCAGCTACTTCAGGATTGGTGCCGCAATCATTTCCGCAGAGTTCGGCCACCTGCAGAGTATACCTAATAGGAGCAGTACTTTCTTGAAGCTTCCTTCTCCTAGATATGGGATTACCACATATGCTTCTTACAACTACAGACTCTAAGATTTGATTTTCATCAAGAGTTGGTTCAACTGTAGCAGAAATAGAGTCTACTACTATGTTGGTGGTGTCATTTCCAAGATCAGTGCAGTTTGTATTTAATTCTAAGCTGGAGTCGATGGCAATTGTTGTTGTAGTCATCATACTTGGTGAATCACTGGGATAAATAGATGGAACGACTGTTGGAGACTAATTGAATAAAAAGATGGTAAGACAAGGCGTATTTTTCAATCCAAATAATCGAATCCAGACAAGAGAGTCCAAAAAAGAACATACCAAACTGGGGCTGGATGTTGGTAAATTGGATGGATGAGCTGATGGAGTGGTAGTTGGCTTGTTGGTTGGCTCATTGGTTGGTGATTTAGAGGGTATGTTGGTCGGATTTTTCGTGAGCTCTGTAGTGGGCTTTAGTGATGGTTTCTTTGGTGGACTGGCAGAAGTTGGACTTAATGAAGGAATGATTGGAGCTTCTGTGGGAGACTCTGTGATAGATACCGCCAAAGGAGATGTAGTAAGCGGTACCAGGGTAGGGGTTGCAGTGATCGGTGCCTTGGAAGGAGATACAGTAATTGGTGACTTAGAAGGGGATGGAGTAACTGGTATTGAGGTAGGGGATGGAGTGGTTGGTGCCTTGGAAGGAGATGGTGTGACTGGAGCTGCAGAGGGAGCAACCGATGGGTTTTTACTGGGGCTAAAGCTTGGTGACTCCACAGGACTGGACGAGGGCAGATACGTAGGATAATAGGATGGGCTGGCAGTGGGATCCTCAGTGATTGGTGCCTTGGATGGGGATGGAGTGACCGGTGCTTTGGACGGGGATGACGTGATGGGTGCTGTGGTAGGGGGTGGAGTAACTGGTGCTGCAGAGGGAGCAACCGATGGACTTGTACTAGGGCTCAAGCTGGGTGACTCCATGGGACTGGACGAGGGCAGATACGTAGGATTATAGGATGGGCTCGCAGTGGGATCCTCAGTGATCGGTGCCTTGGACGGGGATGACGTGACGGGTGCTGAGGTAGGGGGTGGAGTAACTGGTGCTGCAGAGGGAGCAACCGATGGACTTGGAGAAGGAGATGATGACACTGGAGTCTTGGTAGGTGATGGTGTCACCGGTGCCATGGTAGGTGCAGTTGTAGCAGTCTTAATAACATGAACACAATTACAGTTTTATTACAAGTGAGGAATCTGAATTCAACATTCATGATAACAAAGAAGCAACAGCAGGCAAAAACTCACTTCAACAGGATTTGCTGAGGGTAAATTTGTAGGATTATAGGAGGGACTGGTAATAGGAGCCTTCGTGATGGATAAAAGGCATGAGATTAGAATTGTGAATTGACATAATTGCTTTACTGGTAAGAGTAATTCAACTCACAGTTGTCGAGTCTGAAATATCACACAAATCAAAGTCCAGTGCTAACATTGTTGAAGTAGTGCAAAAAGATTAAGATATGTTGGTGCAATGAAAATGGGAGAGAGAGTGCGTCAATTGATCTCACCTTTCCTATTTCCGTAGCACTCATAATCTGTGTTGCATAGACAACTTCCAATGCGGCCCCTATTATTGGAACACGCGCTCTGTGCATTACTGATTGTTGCCAATTGATTAGATAAATATTATCATTCAAACCACGCAAAGAATAAAAACTGCGATCTTACCAACTACTTTCACCCACACCGGCATACGTATTATAACACGTGTAATACCCATTACATGAGTTAGAATCTACTTGAACATCGCCCAAATATCCGCAGGAGGTTTGACCACGGCATGAGTTATTACCGATGCGCATGTTGTAGTATGCTGTATTTGCAATTCATTGAGTGTGAGGTAATGTTTGGGACGTTGAAATTTGAAATCATTTCACCGAACATTCACTACTGCTTTTTCAACAAATTCGCTTCATATCAATTCATAAACAGCAAATAATATAATGAATATACTTACTCCTTTCATACTGATAACAAGCACCATATTCGTAACATGAATTACTCCCAATGGTTCCAGTAGCAGCCCAACATGCATATCCAACATATCCATACCCACCCTGAATAGTATCGCCGTTACACGAGCTGGTGCCAATGGATCCTGAAAAATGGCAAGAAAGTGTGTTTATATTAGAAAAATTGAATCATAGAACTTGCCGCTGCTTATTGACAAAGTACAAATCCGATTCTCTCAAAACGATCATTCTAAACTCACCCATGAAATAACCACAACTGTAATGACCATTGCAAGATCCCTCGCCTACGACACTATACCCATATTCGTTTACACCAATCATACCAATCATATCAACTCCACCGGACACTTGATAACAACTTTTTGCGCCGTTGCAACTTCCTTCTTCAACAATTGCTTTATACATGCCCATACATGATTTCGCGCCGTTACAACTTCCACAAGCGACGGTGGCATAGTTTTGGTTAACGCAGGCTAGTCGTCCGGTACAGCGTGTACTAGCAGTTCCGTCGGCGAGTGTACACGTTTGGAGGTGACGTTGTGTGCCAATGCCAAACGTAACACCACCTGTAACTTCGCTGTCGGAGTAGTAGTCCTCCTCGCTGAACAATTCGACACATCGTCCTCCTAAACTACTCGTAGAGTCTTCGACGCAAGTTCCAATTGGACAGGGTGTGAGTATTCCAACGTCCGTGAAGGATTTGAGGAATGTGCATTCGGCTGACGTTTGCGCTGCGCCGTTAGCAGAATGCAGGGTATTGACTTCACGTGCCAATTGATCAACGTTGCGTAAGGCATAGGTTGATGGTAGAAGGGCGGTGGTTAGAATGAGACGCATTCTTGATTGCAATCTTCGATGATATTATGATGGAAGACGGAAGGAGCTATTCGTGTTTTTATGGTGCCAGCGGATCTGAATCTAATTCTTGACTTCTGCACGTTTTCCTTTCTGGAAAAGAGCAAGCTGTTGAAAGGCTTTTCGGTTCAGTGGCAGCTCTTCTATGAGTGTGATGGGACAATGATTCGACTTATTCGTCGTTGACTGGGTCTCTGGGCCGATGCAATGGACTCGTAACTGTCGTGTTGTTTGTTTGCAAAGGGACTTCATGCATGCGGACAAAATGGTCCTCATTTTAAATTCGGCATCAATTCGCCAAAAGATATCTCCGTTCAGGATTTGTACTGGGATTGTACATACGGAATTAGGAGAGATATCCTAAGATATCTCTTTAGTTTCCGTTCATGTACGTGTGTTATGTGTTTTTTTACACTTTATGTGATGCCAACAGAGTACATCATCTCATACCTACGTAGATTTTACTGTAGAGAGAAGTACTGTATCAGCACCTAGGTACCACAGCTCTATTCTCTCCCCCAGATCATCAGTTCTCAAAATTTCAAAAGTTGTTAGGTCCTAACAGAGCTCAAATCCAAATCTAACACCAGTTGTCCTGTCGATCACCTACCTTTCTTGTCTCTGCCCTTCAACACTCTCATCTCTCCCTCATTTCCGTTGGAATAAACATTTTGTAACAGTAACACTAATTGAATAAGACAGCATTTGATTCAACAGTAATACCTAGCCCCAACAATGCCTGGTGTGAGAATCATTCCTCTCCCTCTCCCTACCATCATCATCATGAATGTGCTAGTAAATCAGTAGCATTACAGTGTGGTCTTACTTGCGATAGGAGTACATTAGATAGGGTTACAAGATCTAACAACATTTGGATGAAACGCTTGTTCTCCAAAAAAACAACAACATATGATCATGATATGGTCCACGTGGAATAACCAAAAAAGATTTCAAGATGGAAAGGTAAGTAAAAAAGGTGAACTGACATAATCTAACTGTTATTATATCAAATGCAAGAAGTAGCCCCTCTAAACCATGTTCATGCTTTTGAACGTATGATTTATGATGAGATCAACACAATGAAACGGTCAAGATCAAAAATCGAACAAATGAAAGGTAACAGTTATGTTGCTACCATAATTTAAGGAATATTCATGTGAACATGAGCCGGTCACCCAGAGAAAAGGCCGCACAGCTCAGATAAAGCTAAAAGAGCAGCGAAATATTGTACCAAATTGGATTCTGATATGGTAAGTATTCTCCGGATCAGCTTTTGAGGCTAAATGGTGGTCGGGGCGCAATTGAAAGAGAAACAAGCTCTATTTTCAGTGAATTGAAATTTGAATTTAGTACAGGAAGAGCATTTTTGCTGTCAAGCCTGGGTTAATTATTAATGTACTCCGACTTTGGCGTCAGAGCCTCGGAATTGTTAAAGCCAATTAGATTTTAAACCACGTTATTACCAGCATATGAGTTAATTTTTAAGATTATGCTCTCTTAGCCGTTTAATTTTAATGTGGAAATGACTCCAACTTTGGTCCCAGCAGAGCAACTTGATTTGTGAGCCTTATATTCCGTAAATTACGGTACTACCAGAGTTTCAAAAACTTGACTTGACCTCTTAGACTTAGACTTAGAAGTCTAGTTTTTTTCATAAATTTAAGTCAAGTCAAGTCGAGCTATTATCAAACTTGGCAAGTCTAAGTCCGCCAAGTCTAACCTAATTTCATGTCAAGCCAAGTCAAGTCAAAGTCAGAAAAATAGTAGGCTCTGGTCAAGTCTCCAAGTCTAAAGTACTTATACTTATATCCCCAAGTCTACAGTCTACAGTACTATTAGTATGTAGTACTCCATCAATATCAATTCAGTAAAGTCAGCTGTGCGAGATTCTTTGGTATATCAGGCACAGCATTGTAGATCTAAACCTGGTGTGAGAAACTACAAATACAAACGGATTGCAATGCTTTCAAACATTATGCAGAATGTGTACATTGATCCAAAGTGGGTGGCAAGCGAATACCTGAGGAGATGCAAAAAAGGAGCATGGAAGATGGAAAATACCAAGAAGGCACTCAAGTGATATAATCTGGAGAGAATTATTGGTGCAGATCAGTAAGGTCTTGAGACACCAGCCCCTTGACAATGTGGCAATATATGAATAATTTTGAACCACCATCTTTTTGAAAAGACACAGATTGGTCTACATATTCAAACAAACGACAAACGACACAATGAGTTTTCTTTTTCTTCTCGTGATTTTGAATTTTGACAGTTTTTCTTAGAATTTCCTATAATCCTTGCTTCTTATTTGTAAAATCGGAAAGAATCAGGAGAAAAATATGCTTTCTTCATTTTTCTCAACAACTTTGTTGCAACGATCTGCAATTTTCAGTAGTAATACTAATACCATTCTAATAGCGGAAGTCCGTCTAATATGCACAATGCACAGAAACAGAAGTGCACAGCAAAAAAAATGAGATTACACAAGATTACATTTAATTTAGTAGTAAAGGCATTGTGTGCTTTATCGCGTGATTTCTGTTTAGCTGATGTGTCTCCATTCTCCACACATGTTGTGGGGGGGATTTCCAAAACTCAACTTCAAATTTCAACTCTCTTCTCTTGCAAAGATCTATCGACAGACAGACCACTGATTTTACCCCCCACACGTAGACCACGTACTTGCCGTACAACGTCAGCGGAGGAATTTATAAGAGTACTGTAATAAACATATCTTGTGTTTCGTGTACTTAAAAATTGTTCAATCACTGTCTTTAATATTAAAAATAAAATTGAGAACGAACATTAAATGTATTTACTTACCACTTTATATCATCTTCACCCCCCTGGGTGTGGAGGAGAGAGGAGAGCAACCCAAAAACCTCCAAAAACTCTCGTCTTCTTTCTTGTTAGTTCCTTCGGCCCCCATCTTCATTGCACTCTTTCGCCAGTGTTATTATTCCGCAATTCAACCATGAAGATTGTCTCCGCATTAGCATTTGTCCCTGCCGTTTCGGCATTTATGCCAGCTACGGCTCCCAAATTCGGGTGAGTCCCTCATTTCCATATTCATCTTTGGATGAAGCGCAAGCTCCTCCTCCTCCTGTGATAATCTGTTGGTGGGTGACGCACGCCACCGGAGAGTAGGGATGTTGGACCATGATTTCGGCATATTATCTTCCACCTTACAACTTTGTGAGAAGTATTTTCTTGTGGAAAAAATTGTTCAGATGAAGACTGTAATCCCTTTCATCTGCAGAGTTGGAAGCTAGCAATTGAAACATCACAAGGCATTTTTTGATGAGGAGAAACCAGAAAGTGAAATGTGATGATGGGAAATCCCCTCTTCGAGCCAAGCCACTTTCAAACTGTTACTTGTTCTAGAAGATCAACCGTTGGCATAGAATTTCGATATGCATCAATTTATGTGCACATGAACATATCAGGGCTGTTTTGTTTGCGTTCACTTCGTCTTGTGTTGAACTTCTTTTATCAAGCACATTTTTTTTGCCTGAGATAAAACTCACATCATTTGCCCTATTCATCTATGAAATCCTAACAAATTGAATGTCGAACCTATCAAATCAACTCAACAACAAAAACAATCACAGAACCTCGTTGAACCTTAAACAAGACTTCCTCGAAGCCTCCCCCTACTACGACCAATCCGCCGTGGTCACCAACACTTACAAAAACAAAGCCCCCTTCACCGGCAAAGTAGTCTCCACCAAACGTATCGTCGGACCCAAGGCCACCGGTGAAACTTGCCACATCATCATCGATCACAACGGTGACTTCCCCTACTGGGAGGGTCAATCCTGGGGAGTCATCCCCCCGGGCACTCGCGAGAAGGACGGAAAACCCCACGCCGTCCGTTTATATTCCATCGCCTCCTCCCGATACGGTGATGACATGACCGGAAAGACCGGATCCCTCTGCGTGCGTCGTGCCACCTACTGGTGCCCGGAACTCCAGGCCGAAGATCCGGCCAAAAAGGGTATCTGCTCCAACTTCCTCTGCGACACTGAACCCGGTGCCGAAGTTCAAATGACGGGACCTGCCGGAAAAGTCATGCTCATGCCAGAGGAAGATCCCAAAACCGATTACATCATGGTTGCCACCGGTACCGGTATTGCCCCCTTCCGTGGGTTCGTCCGTCGTCTCTTCTTCGAGGACACTCCCGCCGCCAGCGCCTACAAGGGCGAAGCCTGGCTTTTCCTTGGGGTTGCCAACTCCGACGCCCTCCTCTACGACGACGAATTCCAAGATGCCAAAGCTCGTTTCCCTGACAACTTTAGGATCGACTATGCCCTTTCTCGTGAACAGGAGAATAAGAAGGGTGGCAAGATGTACATCCAGGACAAGGTTGAGGAATACGCCGATGAGGTATTCACCAAGCTTGACAATGGAGCTCATATTTACTTCTGTGGACTTAAGGGTATGATGCCTGGAATTCAGGATATGTTGGCGGAGGTTTGCAAGAGCAAGGGATTGGAATATGATGAATGGATTAAGGGTTTGAAGGCAAAGAAGCAGTGGCATGTGGAGGTGTACTAAACATTCTTCGTATGTTTTATGCAATGACCTGGGCTCTAAAGTGATGCTGCTTATGTTTACATTTGCTAGTTATGAAAACATAGGATAGTTGATTGATCGGGCATGGAATAAAGGATTGTTAATTTTGTACTTACTTAACAATGAGGCAAATCAA
Source organism: Cyclotella choctawhatcheeana (assembly GCA_036939855.1). Classification (NCBI taxonomy): domain Eukaryota; phylum Bacillariophyta; class Thalassiosirophyceae; order Thalassiosirales; family Thalassiosiraceae; genus Cyclotella; species Cyclotella choctawhatcheeana. Next base: position 21,427 of record JALLPH010000168.1, read on the forward strand.
ATGGCTTATCATCACGACTTAATTACTCCTCCTCAATATTCCTTTTTTGATCTATCAGTGATCAGCTCTCTTCTACAGTGCAAGGATAATAATTTGGCAATTTCCAAGTTTACTGGCGAGGAGTAATTACCCTGTCTTTACTACTGACTTCTTGCACTGCTAGAAAACGAAATTCCGGATACACCATTTATTTGATTAAACTAGTCTGTTAGATGAGATACAAGAAAGTTCCATGAAACCACTTTCAATGTAATTGGTGTACAACATTGGCTTAAGAGAGATGGTCAATGAATCGCGTTCAGTAAATTTTTCACAATTCATGTTGTTGTTGTTGTCTAACTAGTCTAGCTTCATTCCCGGCTTGAAATAAAAACATGGCTGTATCAGCACCATCATCAAGGAAATCTTGTGAAGCAAACTGTGGAAGATAGAGGCAGAGTTCATCTTCCTCTTCACTTTCTTCTGCACTATCATCTGCATCTTTGCAATCATGGTCACTTTTCAAATTAGCAGCCGATCCAACATCTGCGTCATTCTCATCGACAGTTGTCTCTTCTTCTTTTTCGTCACCTATCCACGTAGCACCTTTTGAGACAAATGGCAGTATAATCTGCATGTCCATCGGATTGTTTGCGCTAAATGCAAGTGCAAGCTTTGACGGAGCATTGTACTGTGGAACATATCTCTTTGTGATCTCCAATTTTGTACAATCAAGTGATTGATAATTCGATGAAACTTCGCGAGAAACTGATTGTAGTTTGTTCCGAATCGTCTGAGGAAGAGTATCAACACCTGCAGGTCGTCCAGTTCTCCAAATATTTACGAGTAATGTAACCCTTAAGCTGCCAACCTTTGAATCAGCAGTTTCGCGTAGGGCAGGATGCCCGGGTGCTCCGTGTAACAACCTCCCGTCAAATACAATATGCTTTCCTCTAACAGGACGACTTAGCAACATTGTAGGTATTGGCTGTTCTTCTTCATCGTAATATGTATGTGGAAAGACTAGTGTAGGTGCCTCCGTTCCACTTTCCTGATGACGTTCATCATCTTTGAGAGTTTCACTTGTACATTTATTGTCTCCTGTAAGATAAGTAACTGTAGACAAGGTCGGGAAAGAACCCAAGCAAAACGCTTCTGCCAATGCTTCATCTTTGTCATAATGCAGATCCACAGGTGCTTTAGAAGATCCCGCAGGTTTGACTTGTACCCACCACTCTGCGCCTGGTAATGTTTCATCCGCAAAATCACTAATACTCTCTATATGTTTTGGTCGCAAACTGCCATTCACATCTTTTGTCTCAAACGTGTTAGGATTGAGGTTGTATGCATTGACATGGCGAAGATATATTGTTCTTGCTAGTATTTCCAAATCAGACCATTCAGTATCATCATTTGAGTCTTGACCGTCATCATTGCCAATAGGCAACCAAAAAGTGTCACGTGAATAATCAATCAATGCCTCTGCTTGTCTGATTAAATTCCGACATGATAAATCTGCTGCCTCATTTGTACTTAATTCTGGAATAGAATAACAGTCCATGGTATATCCTCCCATGGTTGAATTACATTCAATGCACTGCAGCTTTTGGGTTAACGTTTCTGGCTGAATAGTGACAGTTTCACATGTGGCCTCTCTTGAATGAGCATCATTTTCTTCCAAATCTTTCGTGTCATTCTTTGGTAGATACACATCAAGGGGAGGTAATCTGATGGGAATTGGGTGATTCAACTTTTTAATATGTCCCTCATGAAAGCCCAATTTGCTTGCTTCTTCCTTTGAAATTGTTTGCAGTGCACATGCATCAATATTTGAACAATCACAAGTACAGGGCCCCATACCCAAAAATTCTATATCATGGTCTTGATGGCATGTTTCAGCACACGATTCACAAATGCAAAATGCGTTTGAGCCATCATTATAATCACTGCTGTTATTCTGATGCAAATTACAAGTAGCGCAAATGTAAATTGCCTGGTGGGCCGGATTATGAGAACCAGTTATAGCCGCTGTGCAGACGTAGCCAGCTGGTATTTCTTCATTCATAATTCTAAAGACTACCGTTTATATCGATTTTCCCGATAACTTATGTATTGCTTCTTCACTCTTCACCTTTCACCTCTGCAAGCGTCTGAACATGACGAAAAATAGACGACACAATTTGTTAGTCATAATCTGTCATAATGGTGCTTCGAGAAGCGTTGCAGATGCGGTATTTATCTTTGTCGATTCCATCAATTACCTACAATTACGGCCTTCAGCGGTTTCTAAATCTATGTGAGGATCATGATTGAGGAGTGAGGATGAGTGATGGTTGATGGTGCCCACTAAATCGTGAACGAATTTGTGGGCGTACCTACCGTCGTGCCCCAAATCGACATTGCCCGGATGATTTATTTGGAATAGCTACATTGCTCGTCCACAATGACTTGCCAGGCTATGGATGATGATGATTTGGAATCTAGGTTTAAACGAGCTATTAAGATGTGATCATATCTTCGGGCTGTGTAATACAGAGAACTAATGGAACTCTTCTATGGTATCCACGAAAGTGTGACCCCAACAGCATTAGGACAGAGTACCATATTAGTATCTTGGTTTGCACCCACATCAGCTGGATCTGGTAAGTCATGAGTGCAGGGGGAGAGATTATATAGCATACAAAGCACCAGATGACGAAAAGAGTAGTACTGGGTCATGCTCTCTTGAAATAACATCAGAACATCCTGAGGACTAATACTTTTAAACATTCTACAATGGTACATAAAATAATTGCTTAATGAAAATCATGCCATAATTCGCTTGCGAAGTCGTTTCATCTGTCTACTGAGTTCCATCTCAGTCTCAACCGAGTTTGTTGTTGGTCCGTCTTTCAGTACCCTTCCAAATTCTTCTGTTGCACCATCAGTTTGGCTAGATGTTTCTGTTTTGGTGGTACCACTATATGATGCGGCAGCATTTTTCATAGTACGTCCATTTGTTATTCTGCCTCTCTTCCTTCCAGATTTGCGCGACAGCTTGCTACTGTCTCCTTCTAGATCGAAATGACTTAATAATCGATTGTAATCCATTGTATCATAATCCATTGAAAATCCCGCTGGTGATGGTGCAGGAGTAGCCAAGCTGGCAGGGCAGAATTCCTCTCTTGCTGGTTCCAAATTGTTCTTTAAGTGAAAGAGATAAAGTTAGATGAAAAACACACATGTCTAAGTTTCAAAGATCATGGTATAGGGCTCACAAATGATGCCCAACCAAACTCATCACCGTCGTCCACAGTCTCGTCCTCACACTTCATGGTATATGTCCACATTAATCTATTCCTCACCACCTCTCCATTCGCATCTTGTCCAATTAATACCAATATAGCCCCACCGGGCACATCTTCAATCTGATCATCCAAGGATACTTTGGGGTCAAGTGTGGCACTGATCGATGTGTACGAGAGGGTAATATCTTCTTCGTAAAAGTCAGTTAGGTTGAGGTAGGAGTCGTCTTGATTGATTATGGTCATGTCGGGTGAAGTGTCAATTTCCAGGAATTGAGCTGATATGAGCTGATTCGGTACTGCAATGGATGATTGGAGCTTTCGTGATGGATCGTGGCTCGTAGATGATTGATCTTTGTCTTCCTTATCGTGTTTCAGTCGATAAATTTTCTCCTGGTGCTCTAGCCACTCGGGAAAGCGAGTGAAGAATTCATCATTGAGTGGGACAGATCTCCATTCCGTAACCATGTCCGACATTGATATTAATGTTGACGCATTTTCTTCAACATCCTCCAATTCATCCAAATTGATAACCTCCAACAACCTTCTCTTGGGTTCTTCATGAGAATCTACAAATTTTGTAGGCGAAGTGGTATCAAAGGTAGGAAACGGCGTTGACGGTGCATACGTTGTTGTATGTGATGTACTTGGGATATTCTTCATCCTCTTAACCTTCTTAATCAAGGATGCTACATTATGTCCATCAGTCGTCGGAGAATAAGTCCCATCAATTGTTGGATAATAGGTAGTTTCACTGGATGGAATGGTCCCAGCGACTGGTTCGATAAAGTCGGACCGTTGTCCATCCTTGGATTCGGTCGGACCATACGTAGAAGATGTTGGTGCATATGTTCCATCAATAGTTGGAGCAAAGGTTCCATACGTGGGAAAAGAAGTGGACGGGGCATAAGTTGGGATACTGTCTGAGGGTGGTGGTATAGGCATACCTCCTGCAGGTGGCATGAATGGATCTTGAGTATTCATATTTGAGCTCGCTGTGGTGGCTTGCATTGTTGGAAAGATACTATTTTTCATTGTCGGAGCAGCTGATAGTGCCATCGGCGCAGGAGTTGGTAGCATAACATCATCTGTTCCGTTGTCTCCAGTACCGTCATCTGTAACATCTACTCCACCACTTTCACTATTATCTGTAGTCTGACCCACCAAACATAGAGTTCCCTTAATACCCTTCTTATCTTCCAATGTATCAGTTCTGCATGGATCTGAATGGAAGTCGATTTGTATATTGAATATGGTCGGACTACATGAACACAGAGATGACTGGAGTTGTCGTTGAGTACCGTGCGTTTTGGAGGTGGACTTGGCGTATATAATGTATGAAGAATTATACAGCAATAGAAGGAGGATCGATGCTATTGATTTCATCTCCTCAATATAAAGTGCTTTGGGTTGACACTTCGTTGACTGTTAAGAAACCAAATTAGTAAGAGATGCAGTTAATATCCTTGAGTGCATTAATGGTCAGGGCATTTCATTCAATAAAGAGTAGCGATGTGCGATGTAGGAAGCACCGAACACCGAACAAAAGACGCATATGAGATGTTTGTTTGAATAGAAAACTCACCGATCAAAAATGGCCGATAATGTTGTTGCGTATCTACCTCCAAACACAGCTTTCAATGATTGATGTATCGATCAGCAGTCTTGACGGGATGCCTATGAATTAAGCTTTAATTGTTTACTTTTCACTGTATTCACGATCTGTGCTTGGCTGCAAAGATGGAAAGCAGTCCAGCCTCTTCCAAAATGAACGTAAACACAAGAACCACTATCTATGCCTAGATGCCATTGCCAAGCCTTTCTCTCTCTTAGTTTTTTAGATGGCCGGAAAAAGTGAACGGCTTGTGGGAGTCGAACGGAAAATATTCCTCAAGAGGGGCTCCTTTTTGATCGAATTTGTTCTAAATGATATCTAAAGAGATAAATGTACTGTAGAAAATATTTAAGTACTCAACTCTGATTGTGGGGTCTCAAGTCTCAAGTCAAGGGTGGCCTGCACTGCCCAGCACACCGGCTATGAGAACAATAGTACTAATTTTGATGTGGGTTGGCTAAAATCAGTGCCGGTGGTGGCAGTGTGCATCGTGCTATTGCAATAAGTGCATCACCATTTTTAAATTCGTAGACGTTGGAGCCTTGCCACACCCAAGAACATTTAGTCAATACCAGAAAGTGATGGCAACAATTTAAAAAATCGATTCTATATCCCAGTACTTTGAAATTCTGCCAATTCAGCAGAATTTCAATCGTACTGATTCCTACATAGATTAAACTGACGTTGGCATCAGTATAATATTTGCGGACCGATTCCTTCTTTCTGAGAAATTTTTGTTCGTCTTTCGCGTAATACAAGAAGCTTTTGCTGTTGGCTGTTGGAGAAGAGATAATGATACTACAAATTGCAGGTCTTTTGCAACAAAAGTCGCTGAGAGCGTCTTTTCGAAAAGACGCTGAAGTTTTTTGGTCGATTCAAAAAGACGCAGATGTTTTTTTCTCGCAATTCTTGGCAGTTTTTCTAGCACTTCCCGTTAAAATAAAGCAATTCTCAAGAAATTCTCGCATGATTGAATTCTTTCGACATTTGAGTTCTCATTGTCCATTCGCCTACTCGGCCAATCACCGCCGATTCGTTTCATTGTTTCAATCGCATTGGCCGCTGGTCCTCCATCGGCTCTACCCTACAAGCCATCATCATGAGCACTGCAGCTGCCCGTGCAATGAGGGCTGGTATTCGTGAAGGATCCGGCAGTGGTGCTGTTGGTTTGGACACGGCGGGAGGAAATGAAAATCCAGAAATCCCAAGTCTCACTCCGTCCGATGATTCGGTGATCAAGATTCTTCAGGGACGGACTCTTCTCAAGCTGGAAGAGAAATACGACATCTTCGCCTCGTTTCATCACGCTCATGCTCCCCTCTCCGTCATCCTCCTATCCCTCTCTACCGCTGCTACTGATGAATTCGATGCAATTGATTGGGGTGGGAAACTCAAGAAGAAGTACTCTGCCGACTTCCTTGGGGAGACTCTCTTTCGCATCTACAAGGCCACCAAATTGGTGCACCCTCCCAATACTGCCAACTACCAGTTGCTTACGCCCGATCAGCAGGATGCCATCACGACGCTCTACAAAAGAGTCAACAGTGCGATCCACGACGCGAGTTCTGCTCTCAACAATTCATTCTCCAACGCATTTTTCACCGTCAATAGTCTACCTCCGGGCGAGTACGATCGGCGTTATTTGGAAGATGGATATCTCCCCACCGTCCCAGGGTTTCAATATTGCATAGTTTGTGGATTGCGGGCATGCGATGAGCCGAATACAAACATTGTTGCTGCACAGAGGAATGCGGCAAAGAAAATAACGTACGATGCGCAACTATTGGAGGATGAGCAAAAGCGGGAACGCGGGGAGGTAGTGTTGAACAACAAAAATCAGCCAATGGCTGATGGGCGTAAACGAAATGCCCCAAAGTATGAATCACTTCTCATACATTGTCACGGCCTTCAGTGTGGATGTACATCCGATGTTGGCGACGTCCCAGCTTCCGAATGCCCAATCAAGTGCATTGACCCGGAAACCGGGGACCGTTACCCAGTTGACATATCCGGGGTGTGTGAATGCCCCTATTGCAAGAGTAAATGCAATGCAGTATACTCGGTGAGTTAGTATTGTGACTTGAATTGTGAAATTTGTTAGACTTATCTTACTCACCTCTTGCTCAGACAACAGCGCATCAACTCTACCAAGCCAATTCTGCAATTGAACAGAATGGCGGACAGCCCAACATCTCAGCAGTTCGTCCGACACGTCATGAACCACCCGCCTCAGTCAATGGAAACTTCCATGCTACCGCCGGTTATTTCTCAGGAATCATCAACCGACACGTCGATACCGCTGTAGAAGGTGCATTGCTGCATGCACAGTCTCAACTTGATCAAGGTAACGACTTGGATGAGTTGGACATGAACTACATCGAAGAGGTTGCATGTGCAAATGCTTCGAGAGAAGTTGCCGAGACCTACCATGGCGATAGTCAATACTTCGCTGACATTCAAGCCATCGCGTCTGCCGCTGGACCACCTTCGACTCGCACCAATCTGCCAAACAACGGTGCAATCTTCAATACACGGAGTATTGCTTCATCAGCTTCCAACCACCGAGCCGTGAACAACCGTCTCACCGATGCCGATCGCTCTTCTTCTAATTCAGAGAGCAGACTTCGTCCCGAAGGTGTCAATTCTGTCTCGAATCGCAAGAATCAAATGGCTGCAGAGGATAGAGATATGGCCGAAGCAATGAAGAGATCGCAGGAAACGCACGCAGCAGAGAGTGAGAAGAGGAAGAGGCTCTCGGGAGTTGTTAGTACAACAAGGAAGAACCTTCAGTATAGGCCATACCAACCGGCGGAGCTACCAACTCCATCCGCACTTACTAACACTAATTTGAACTTTCTCACTCAGAGTCAGGCGGCCACCGGTCCAACTCCAATTAATTCAGCCATTCAAAAGAAACCAATGGCAGCAATCGACCTCAGGGATTCAGATGAAGAGGACAATCATCGTGTCCGTCATGAATGCATCGTTGAAAACTTGGTCGACAGAGCTCTCGAAAGATCCTTTGGTGATTCAATGTCTTCTTTTGATGATGATGGTTCCGACGATGACTATACGGTGGCAGCGGTGAATCGAGTGAGTATGATTACTGACAAACGTGAAAAGGCTCTAGAGCTGACAAGCCTCTTTGTGAGCAAAAAAGGGAATGAAGTTGATTCACCTCAGGTTTGCCGCATGCTCGATACATTCAACAAACAATTCAAGAAAGGATAACTTTGTTCACAACGTACGTTGTAATGTTCATAGAATAATATATAAGATTAGTATCATATTCACTTTGTAATTACTTTACAATTAGTAGTTAATTTCGCATGCCGACGTGTTCAAAGTAGCGGTGAAAAGAGCGCATCCTCCTCAACGTTGCTAAGAACTAACGTCTAACTTCTGCAATTGTGTTAATATTGTACATTGCCAGTGTCAATGCAATTTGTATTGTATTGAATAGATGTTCGATCGGACTATCAACTGGGCAATACGGAGCACGGAAAACACACACATGGCCTGCCGCATAAATCATTTGTTGAATCAAAATATTCCGATGTGTATTGAGATTGTCCATCGTGAAGACATAGTGATCATTCGGCGTACCGGGACCGAGATCATCAAGAACTCTCTGTATGAAGCGCTGAAATTTGTTTATTGTTGTACCTCCATCACGCCAAGTATCAACCCAACGCCTTGCAGATTGACCGGGTAGGGGTTCCTCTCCACAGATTGCTGTCAAAATGTTCAGCTTTTCGCTGTGACCGTATGGTCCAACATCGCGAACTCTTCGAATGAGAGCAGCTTTCCCTCTAGACCGATTCGCCAACTCAGTAAACAGAGCCGCCTCGTCAATGTCAATAATTCTTTCTCTTGGAGCGTTTGCAATGCCGAATGGAAGCGGGAGGTACCAATAATTGTATCGAAGTTGGCGATTGATGGCCAACAATGCCTGCCGTGCGGTTACAGAGGCTCTCTTTGTAGAGAGAGCAAGATCATCTTCGGCGCGTGAGATCTGTGATGCATGGTAGAATCGTGTTTGGCCATTTGAATGAAATAGCCAAACATTCGCCTCATGATGAATCCCCCGCGGCCAAAACACACGCCAAAGAGCTAGACTCAGAAGCAGTCGTCCCTTAAGAACCGTGGCTCGGACATTCCCGGTTCGTCGAAAGCGCCGAATGTGGCCTAATGTAGCACCTCGCTGCCTCCATCGCCAGACGGTTGTTCGATGTGCCCACTCTCTTATTGCTCGCAAATGAAGAACAAGGTGCCTTCCTTGATAGTGACCATTGTTAATGTGGTCGTCGGTTGACAACATCAACTGTCGAGACTCTGTCGAATATCCATGAGACCTGCCACGACCAGAGGGATGATGCCTCACGCCAACAGCAGTCCTGACGCGTGGCCTTATGCGAAGTCGTTTATGAGGAGCCATGATGGTAGACCGGCAGCTGACGGAAGGAGACAAGGAGGAACGACGCGTGAATTGAGGTGAAAGAGGCGGGCTGCGGGCACCTCAGAGCCAAATTATAAATTATTTTAAATTTTACCAAACGAAAAACTTTGGCGTCTTTTCGAATCGACCAAAAAACTTGAGCGTCTTTTCAAAAAGACGCCAGTGTTGCAAAAGACCTGCAATTTGTAGTACCTTCCTCAATTTGTTAAAGTTTCAAAAATCGGTATTTTGTTTCCTTAGGTTTTTCATATTTGAGATTTCTTACTTTGTATGTCTAATAATCTCCGGGTTGAATAAGTGGGAAAAGCACGAACATCTTTGGTACAACTCTTGACTAAAATCTCAGCTAGGTGAGACCATCACAGACAGCAAATCTCAATATCAACCCTGTTTCACAATTCATTATACTCATGTTGAGTCATTGAAACAGTCAAGCTGCTGTGGAATGGGTAAAAATATCCCGTCATGCGTAATCTTGATGTTGAAGGTGGGGGAAGGCATGGCTGAATTTGGTACCACTCTTGACTCAAAACTAGGTGAGACTGTTACAGACAGTGAATTCCAATCTCAATCCTGTTTCACCATTCATCATACTCATGATTCATGATGAGGCATTGGAACAGTCAAGCTGCTGTGGAATGGATGAAAATATCACAGCATACGAAATTTGACTTTGAAAGTAAAAGGAAGGTATTGATGAATCAGATACCACTCTTGACTCAAAACTCAGCTATAGGTGAGACTGTTGCAGACAGTGAATTCCAATCTCAACCCAGTTTCACCATTCATTATACTTATGATGAGGCATTGGAACAGTCAAGCTGCTGTGGAATGGGTAAAAAGACCCTGGCATGCGTAATCTTGATGTTGAAGGTGGGGAA